>JAAEAF010008490.1:0-37768 GCA_011037195.1 Triatoma infestans
GCTTGCGCCCGTAGGTCAGTAATTCAGCTCTAACGAACTAGCATGAACGATCGTAAATCCCCAACCTGGAGAGCCAGAGGCTGATTGCATCCCGAAGGGTGAGCGATGGCGTCGCTACATGCCTACGCCTATAGTTTATACAGACATCCTTCCCTCATTCCTGTTTCCCATTCGGTACTAAGGGTTCTTTAAGGACCGTTCCTATCCATTCGGATATACCAGGCCCCCCGTGCCAGCAGAAGTCGTTTTACAAGAGAAGGATGTCACCACCACGAGAGGCTACAGACATGTAACTTGTGAGAGATTGGGAGATGGCGGAACTATTCCCGAAGGCAAACCAATCATCCCCCGCCCACCTAACAGAGAGACTGGACCTCTGCTATCATCATTACGAGTCCTCGACCCCCACGAAACCTTTCCTCAACTCGTGAAACGGAGCAAGCTCCGCCGGGCTGATTCACGTTCCCGTGGTACCATTTTGTAGAAGGACAAGTCCCCTACTTAAAAGCCTAGAAATGGTCACCGGCCCGACCTTGGACAGTTGCCTGTCCAAAGCCTACGGTTTTACAACACCCTCCTGGCAGGGTTGGGACACTCCATGCCGATCAGATGATGCGGGTATTCCGTACCCAAGGAGGCTACAGACAGTGTATAAACTAAATTTCTTTGTGCAAGTCTGTGTTATCATACTGTTTTGATGAAAAAAACACCCTGATCATAGGCGGACGATGACGCCAACGAAAAGAAGAAGCAGGCTATCACGGAAAATATTTCTGATGCTTTCCACCTCTGCGGACCCAACCACAACTTAGTATAATGGTATGTACGTTTCATTACCACGGATGATTTCAGAAGTAATACGACTTTTGTCATCATCCAAAAATTTTGAAAGTATTTTTTTTTTTTGTTAATTTCCACTCATTAGGAGTTTTGAAAAGGTTTAGAGCAAATGCGGAATCTAACGACAGTCGACGCTTAGTGACTACCCCATTATTTCATATGTATGTACAGTCTTTTATTTTTTTTTTAAACAGTAGTAATATTTCAAGACGTTGTAGCTATAACTTGGTCTTCAGCTGAATATTCTCATCGCGACCTTTTTCAAGTTCAGCAAACCACCAAAATAATACAGGTCTCGCGAGATGCAGCTTCCATCACCCAAAGGCCTGTTGGAAATGTTGGATGCATTAAGCATCATTCGGTTTTATATTCAAGTTGTTAAACATTAAAACGACTGATATGAAACAGTAGATAAGAGATCAACAAAAACAAATCACAACGTACTTCGTTTTTTCATAACTCAGAACTTTCTAAATTACACTCTACATAACACATACATTATACACATAACACAATAAACACACATACATACGCACACAATCTGATAAAATAGGGAAGTTATCAGGTAAGATAATATTATTTTATTGTTTTTATTATTATTATTATTGTTATTATTTTATTATTTATTAATATTTTCATTTTTTATTAATACTATGTAAATTAAGCAAAAAATATAATCATGAAATTATTAAAAATAAAACGCTTACATAAAATACTGTTTATTTATTCAAGAAACTTAAATGAAACACACTTCAAACTTGTTTTTGTTATCTTTTCCTTCTTTTTTTTTTAAAAAAAAAAACATAATAATGTTAAAGTACAGAATCAAATGTAGATTTACAACTTTTTAAAAATTTATTGGAGTAACCTAAATAATAGTATTTAAATTTTTACAACTTATGGGATATCTGGAATAGTAAAAATAATAAGGTGCACATATGCAAAAAAAAAAAAAATAATTACAATGTAAACAAACGAAAAATCTCATAAATTCATAGATTTCACAGACTTATTAATTTTAATTATTTTTGTTTTAATTACTGAGCACAATAAACGAAGCACATAAATAACAGCAAAGCCTAATACATAATCTTCCATTCATATATTTTTTTCGTTTACAGTTATTTATAATTTTTTTTAATTTTTTGTTTGTTTATTTACTTAAGAACACTTTTAAGAAATATAAATAATTGTATTGTGTATTTGTTATATGTATGAGTGTGTGAACGCAAATAGGAGGGAAGAACGAATTCTGGTATTTGAAGTTCAAAAGGCAGATCTCTAGTATAATATTTATTTATTTTTCTACTGCTTTCACTTTTATTTTACGATGTAAATACATATAAATTTATTTATAACTTTTTTCTTTTCTATGGTGTTCAAATTTTTATATAAACGTTCAATCCATTTTTTTTTCTTTAATTTAATATTAGGACGTCTACCCAAAATAAATAAATAAATGATAATTTTGGTTATAGATACTAGTTCAATGAAATTTTATATTCAGCCTTTTTAGTTTATTAGTTCTAATGTTTCCTTAATTCTCCATAATTATTCTGAACTTTAGTGTAAACTATGTTTTAATTCAGCATTGTAGATTAAGTGCATTGCTAAACTATAAGGCAAGATTCAAGACATCTCAAGGAGAAAAAACTTGTGCCTAACTGATAAGAAATATTCCATTCAGGCACTTTTAACAAGCATTCACAATCTGCCAAAGGGATGGGACACATGTGAATAATAGGGAAAATTCGGTAAAGTTCCTGAATTGAGTATAGTGTGAAACTTTATTTTATCTTCTTTGTGAATGTTTGCACTTTGCTCGTAAATGGTTCCTAAAGTATTGGCAGCTATACAGGCACCAAACCATACAAATCAAAAATGATGGGTAAAGTTGGGTTCAATAGGGTGGGTGCAAGCATAATTTGAAACTTTGGGAAATGTGTAGAACATCTTTTTATGCGGAGATTAGCGATTAAAAAAGAACTGCCAAAATTAGGATCAGGAAAAGAGCTTCTTGATTACACGATAATAAATGGAAAAAGAATAATAATAATAATAAAAATAATAGGCGCTAATAACCAACAAGTTGATGCGCCAAAAGCAATTAAAAATAAAAATAATATAGAAAAAGAAAAATTAAAATTGAATACGGTAGGTCATTATTATTTTAATTTCTCTAAGTTTTCTATTACTTTTTTTTTTGTTTTGATTAGTGTTATCCATTAGCTAATTGCTAGAAACCATTTCCTAATTTTGTGTTGTTTTGCATTTCATAATCTAGGATACAAAAACAAGTTGCAAAGAAGTTGGAAAAAACTTCAAATACAAAGGTTAGCTATGGGTCATTTTTGACCCATAACACATTTTAAGGAACACATGAAGTTCTGTAATCCACAGACTCTCTTTAAAAAATAACTCACATAGTCAACTTGTAAAAATGATCATAGGTCCGTCCATGCGTGTGCTTAACAATGGACAGGAAGTATGTCCCATGTATTCTCAATTCCAGCGTTCCAGGAAAGGTATTAAAAATTATTTTTTAACATTGCAGATCTTTAAGCATTTAGTGATTTTGATTGCTTCATTAAAAATGGTATCCGCGTAGTGTTTGAGCTCTATGTTTATGATCAGAGGAAACATTTAGTCATATCTCTGTGGATCATAGATGGCTCTATTTTTTTCCTTGTTGGTAAAAAGCTTTTGAGATCTAGAATCACCCTACTTCAACTCCTTCAAGAGCATGTCAGAACTGTGAGCAGTTTTACTTAGCACTCCGCAAGGTATGCACTACTGCAGCGAACCAGCGAAACAGAAAGAAGAGGAACCCTTGTATCAGAGTACATGCACTTAAGAATTTTTTTTTTAAATTAAATTTTCCCTACAGTATTATGGGTTCTCTCGCTCAAATTCTGGTTTGTTTATGGTTGCCTTTTTTTATCCAAAGTTCTCCATTCATGGCATATTCAATTTAATTCATATCTTCCAATTATCATATTTTCCTCAGCCATGACAACTTCAGCCTGTCTTTCTTTCATTCTGAAAACATTCCCAAGCCACTCTAACCTCTTGGTTGAGTGATTCTCTGGAGAATATATTTCTTTACCTCTTATGAGGAGACAAGGCCTACAGCCGTGGTGAAGACAACTTTTCTAAAGGAAGAGAACCCCGAAATCAAATCTCCTAGACCACCAGGTTTAAGGATTTGTCGTTTTGCATTAGCTCCCATAAAACAACATATAAAGAAGTATAAAATGCTAGAAGATCCAACTAAAGAAAAGTCGAATTGTTCAATAGGCAACAACATAGGATAATAATTATTGGAACATGTACTTTGGACTAAAAGTCATTTAGTAAGTCCAGAACTTACGAGTTATGATATGGATATAGTAGTAGATCTTTGAGTTAATGTATCAAAATATCTCTATTTCCCTTTTTGTCTTTTATATACCTTTCCATAAATACACCTTTCAGTTTTTATATAGAGGTAGTTTAAATATAAGATTGGTTGTATGAAGGTCATCCTACTCTCCAAGTATTAAACACTTTTTATATCTACGATGTCTACGGATCTTTATTTACATTTTTTTTTATTTTTTTTATTTTTTGTATTAAATTTTCACTTTCTTTGGCAATTTAACTGCCTGGTGTCCATTAAGAAAATTCGGAGGGCCATAAAAATTTCAGGTCCAGCAAAAAATAACTACAAGTGAGAAAGAGAAATAATCATCTCTATTTTCTCTTTGGCTGGTATGGACATACCTTGCGGGTTGCTCATCCAAATGTGACAAGAATACTACATAACATAATTTTCTATACAAATGATAACAAGACATTTGTAAGGCAGTGCGCAAGAAGAACAATTTAGTAAATAACTCTGCATTAAATATAAGAAAGCTGAAAAAGAAACTTCATTGAACAGATCAGAAAACCATAGTTTTAATTGGAAGGTCACATTTAGACATCCTAAATACAAGAACTATTGCAATTAACAGAATTGTTTTTCTTCTTATTACTGAATTAATGGGAGAAATAAATCATTGTAAAGGCACATATTTAAACTCTAATACATTTTTTTTTTTTAATCTGTTAATTTCATACCTAATTATAAGATAATGTTATATTAAATTAGGCATGAAATATACAAACATTACCTACTAATAAAAATATATATACATATATATATGTATATATATTTATAATTCCAGTACTAATTTTATCAAAATCTTTAGTTTTATTTATCTAATTACTATTCTTATAAAATTTTATTAGAATTGGTCATTTCGAAAAATGTTCAAATTTTTTTTATTTTATTAAAATATACTCGGTCCCACTATAGTTTTTTTTTATTTATATTTCAAATGGCTCAAAGTAAAATGGGAGGTGAATGATATTTTTTTTTTTTTTTAATTTTATGAAATGTTTAGCACAATTTATTGATTAATATTTTTTTAATTTCTTAATTTCAAATTTTTTTTTTTTTTTTTTTTAAATTTAACGACCATAAAATTATTACATATCTAAAACTAGTAAACAGAAGAAACATGAGGTGAGTTTACTCAAAGGCTCTGTCAAGGAAATTTGAAGTGATCCGCTTGAAAGAAATGAAGAAAAATTTGGAATTGTGTTAAAAATGTAAATGTGAAATAGGTTTTTTGAGCAACTATCGAAAGAAAGGTCTGGAAAATAGAAAGCAAACAAAAAATAATAAATATCAAAAATAAATAAATAAATAGTTATAAAACTTCTAATTAAACCTATAGAGATCGAATTTTTATCAACATCATATAAATATATATTTTTTTTTTTTTTTTTTTTTGATGTCTGTTTATCCATAAAAATGCATTTGTCCCCAATATAAGACAATATTTTTTATAATAGTTCTTTAAAAAGAATTATTATCAAGCCATTTATTTCTTTCTAATTAAAGGAGCAATTGCCATAAATCTAAAAGAATGCAATTCATGTAAATTAATGCAAATTAGATATAGAAAACCACAAACAAAAAAAAAAAGGACAAAGCACACTAAAAGTGGTAAAGCGCAGGTAGCCATCCACATTTAATTATTTAATTTTTTTTTTCTATATAATTTGATACAACTTTATTCCAGTCATCATTAAATTAAATAATTTAAAACTGAAAAAAAAAAAGTACTTATAAAATAATCTTAAATCTACGTTATAATTTTAATTAAAAATTATTTAGAAAATTAAATTTTTAAATGTGCGAAATATATTGACTAGAAGCTGTTTAAGTCCTGTCCAAAATTTTTACACAAATATTCATTAAATCAAATACAACACTACACTATCAGACGGACATGTGTCACATGCACTTTTTATAATAATCTCTATTTATTCACATATATTTTTCATCATTCTTTTAAATATATATATTTTTTTATTTTTTTTATAAAGTTTGCAATGGTTTTGGATTGGCGATAATCGTGTTAAATTTTTGAAATTGACATTTCACTGAAAAAACTATTTAGGGGTGTAATGTAAAAAATAAAAAATTTTTTTAGAGAATCTTTTCTTTATGTGTAAAAAAAAAAAAAAAAAATCGCCCTAAAACTCAAGACTATATTATTCAGACAACCAGTGGTGATATTCAGCCGATATGCCGGTATATACCGGTTTAAATTTACAAGATTTTCTAATTTTGGAAGTTGATAGAGGGGTTCAGTTCAGTACTAGAATAATATTAAAAGATATTCTCTTCTAATAAAAGATAACAAAGTAATTTAATGTCTTGATTTGACAAAAATCAAGATTTTACCAAAATTTCATTATTTTGTTTAAAATTACTTTTACGAATTTTTTTTTGGTAAAGACTGGAACAAACTAATGGGTTCAGACAGTTGGAAACAAATTTCCCTAAAGAAGTAAAAACCAAATTTTGATTATTAAATTATGATAACATTTTGTAATCATGCATGTAATATGCTATTCTACATTTACATTAATAATAAAAGCAATTTAATGGGAAATTCTCTAGAAGGCTGACAGTTTGTGTTAAATCTTAGTTGAGAGACGGACAGTAAGAAACAGTAAAACAAAGTTCTGACTATATCTTGTAATAATCAAATTAATATTTGAAAATTAAAGGTAGATTTACAATAATATAATTTTAATATGACAGTAAACAATAACAAATAAATAAATTAAGAACCCTAAAAAAAAAATTACTTTTCTTAGCAATTAAGCAAATTCAATTAAAGTATAATGATTAACTTGATAAGTTGGTTTATATTAAAAAATAATATAGTGTTTTGCGCTAGCTTAGCTTAAGCGTTTGGTTGTAAAAATAATCTGAATATCACCACTGTAAGCAATAATTAAATAAAATCAAATTTGACAAAAGAAACTGGTGTGAAACACTCACAAGACTTTCTTTTACTACTATTTACTAAAAATTATTATTGAAAATCTTACTCTCGCCTATTCTTTTCTACTTCATGAGGCAATAATTCCCTCGCAAATGGACATACAAAAGTTTACATACACAAATATGTAATATTGAAATGCCTGGGATATCACCACTTTCTTTCGAGAGAGAGAGAACCCATTAAAATTCCACCCCATGTTCTTCCATGTGGATAAGATGTCTTTTGACCTTTGGCAGCAGGTTGAATGTGTTTATATACAATTCCTTGCTGCTTTCTTTTGCCATTCCCATTTTATATCAACGGGTTTCTTTAAATTTGATATACTAACTTTAAGTATCATTATCTATCATCACTTTTGTTTAAAATTGTTTTCCGAGAAGGTTGATTTTACAACAGATCCTGGGGGAAACTGCCTTCAAAAATGACTTTTTTTTCTAGTTTAAGTCCAGTTTATAACAGTGGAATCAAGTAAACATTTAGTAAAAAATACCAAGTTTGAAGTTGTCAGTTTAAGTAAAGCAGTAACAGAAAGTAGTATGAAATATTCACACCAGATTATTTTTTTTTTCTTCTAATTCCGTGGCTGTTTCATGTTCAACTAAATTTTCTTAAAAGTATTGTTTATTGCGTTCCCTTAATTTTTTTTCCTAATTTTTCATAATATAAAATAATAGAAATAAATTCGCACATTTTCTGATATAAATAGATTTTTTAAATAGTCAAGATAAAAACAAAACAAAAAAAAATCAGAACATGAAATCAAATTGTTCATTCTACAAATAAATAAAAAATTTGCTAATCACAAATACTACAAAGTATAAACATAATTTCACAATACAAAAACATTCATTCTACTACAAAGCAACGCATTAAACACAAAAAAAACAAAAACTGTTTAAATAAATAAATAAATTACACATCAAACTTTCTTGTTTTTTTTTTATTTATTTTTATATTTTATTTTATACAAATCATGCCCTAAGAAAGGAATGTTAATAAAACAGTCTTTTCACGTGAATAAATATCTTAAAATAATAGTTTAGATAATGGACTAGAATTAAATATGTATATATAGTACACATACTTTATTTTTCAGTTGTGGTAGTTTTGAAAATATTTTATAACTTTTTTTTTTTTAACATTCCACGTTTGTAAGATAAACTGTTTCTCCATAAAGTTTATTAAGATAGAGCAACTGTTAAAAAGTGAATGAAGGAAATATCTAATTCTTAATAAATAATTGCTCTAACAAACTTCTTAATTGGTTCAATAACCAATTTGTTTTGAATATAGCTGGTTGAGTCCATAGTGCTGACAATATCTGAGATTTTGACCTTCATAACCACTACTTCTGTTTTTCCATATAAATTTTGTCAAAATAGTTTGCTAAGATAATGCAGATATGGTGAAAGTTAGAATTACTATATTGTCCTAACAAACTATTAAAAGATGAAAGGCAAATTCTCAGATAACAATATATAGATGTAAATACAAGTGAAATAAAACAAACAAACAAAAAAAAAAAAAGCGAACTTTGAGCTGCATATTTTGACACAATTTGTGAAAAACAAAGATATATTCTGGTCATAATCTTGTTTACTTCTATGATATAGTTTGATAGCAAGTATTGCGTTATTGGATCATGAGTATACAAATGAAAAGGAAGACCATTATTTTATATTTTTTGCTTGCCATCCATTAAACTTTTTTTTTTGAAACAGTTTTTTTTTCTTTTATTTTTTGACCCTAACATTAATTTATAAGTACCAGCATACATAAATGGCAGTATTCAATTAAAGAGGGTGGCAATAATAAAAGTATATAACATTTAGGTAAAATGTGAATGAATTTTAAATGGAAAAGAATTGAATATCGTGAATTATAATGTTAATTAATCTGGTGGATCTAAATACTGTGCAATAATATAAAATATATATATATATAAAACTAAATTTGTAATTTCCAGCTTGCACGACCATAAAATTGTAAGCCAATGAATGGATGAAATGACTAATAAATAGCAAATTAATCCTATGAAAAATTTGTTATGCAAGCAAAAACAATAAATGCACTATAAATAGTTGTTTTGAGCAGTGCCGGATTAGGCTAATACGGAGCTAATAGCAATTTTTTTTTAGAAAAGAGTTCTAAATTTTGCTTAATAAGTTTTAGACGGATAATTAAGTAAATAAATTTGATACTTCAATTAAAATAGCAATATGTATCAATTGTATATGTCAAAAGTAACATTATCAGATTTCAGATAACAAACTTGTGAATATTCTATTAACTATGTATTTTACGAACATATAACTATATATATGTTCAAAACTCATTGAAGTGAAACTATCTAATCAGTTTTGATCCGAGGACTCATTTTAGTTTACATAAAGATTAGATTTCGCCTGTTGATCACCTAAGCAAACTAAGAACAAAACCTACATAATCCACCTCAATGGGATCTAGAATACTATTTAGCAAAGTTAGACATTTGTAAGTGCTCATGATGTTTACAAACGAAACGTAATTTTATCTGTTAATCGGGCAATGTCCCTGAAGGGAACACTTAAAAAAATATGGTTAGCATAAAAAAGGAAACCTCGCTCCTTGAAGTTCTGCAGTCGTTTTTATACAAGTGTCGCGATACCAAACGATACCAAACTTCGAATTCCGACTAAACAGTATCCCTAGTATTTAGAAAAGTGTGGAAGGAAAATAAAGTAGCACAATAGGTTCATTGGCTTAAGTGCACTTTGCTTTATAAGAAGGTTTCGAGTTTCAGAAGTACAATTAGAAAGCACCTCAATTTTTTTTCGTTTTTGCACTTTATATAAAGTACTTTTCTCTAATAAGATAACATGGGCAAAGTAACTTTGCACAGAGGCGACCATTATATTCCCAATTTCTCTTAATTACTCTATTGTTAATATCCTTCAAATCTTCCGCTGGCATACGACGAAATTGTTTAAATTCTCCAACACTAAAAATACTAATAAATAAATGGATGTATCATAAAATAAATTGATTTCCTCATACAAACATCTTTTTTTAGCAGTGATATTACCAAACGATTTCATTCTCTAATTTTTCTCTGAAAGCTAGCAAGATGCAATTTTTACTGTTTAGTTCTGAACGCTGCGCGATTGCAACATATTGGTGAATTCTCTCTTTTAAAACTCTTTGTTCTAGCGTCGTTCCGCGCTTCTTTTTGCCCTCACTGACTCGTAGAACACGACTGTAGAAAATATCAGAGAACATATTGTCCTCCTAATAGTATTTGCTACTCTTATTTGTAGGATAATCCGGCACTGATGGTAAATAGTTACGAATGTTAGTTATTAATGCAATACCATTAATTATGTGAAAGGTCGCGAAGCCAAAGTATTTCATAGGTCATGGGTTCTCATGAAATTTAGAGAAGTGGTGAGTCATTTTGGACAAGTACAAGGTATTGTGGACCATTTATATAGAGATATGGCTAAAAAGGAAATCTTTAGAGGAATGTTGACTGCGAGTCTGAAGATCTATTATGGAACTGTTCCTGTTTTAAGAGCCTGCTAAACATGTACCTGTGCGGAAAAACTATCATCTATTGCAATTAAAAAAAAAATAGCGTAAAGCAACTATGCTAAAATATTACAAAACATGGAACTTTAGTCAGTAACGTTATATATTTTTTAAAAACCGTAAATTTATCATTAGAACTATCAATATTTAATAATTTATTACAATAACGGCAGTTAAAAATATCACTCTAAAGGCCTAACAATGCTCTAATTATATGAGCCTTTAGATACTGGAATCCCTTCCTGAATTATCCCTCATAATTTTCAAACTACCAACACTATTATCCCAGCAATTTACCTGAATTATCATTAATATTCACAATGATTTTTTTTATTTTTTTTAATGAAAATAATATTAGTATTACATCTCTTTTCTATAAACTGTACCTTCCAAAAATATCCTAATATAGGTACACTATATTCAACAAACAAAAACCAGGTCAACCCTATAATTCAGCGTAATCATTTTAAATTTAAAAATAATGTTAAGATAATTTAAAATATTTTTTATATTGGAGTTTGAAAGTCAATAGAATGAAATAAAGTTATTATTGAGAATAAAGCTCCAGAACCTACTTAAAAATCCTTGAGCACATTTGAATCACATGATCTAATATAAATGAAATTATAGTTTCATTATAAAAATCAGATTATTTAATGGACTATCTCTTAATTCCGTTGTAAGTTTTTATTGCTCAAGCAGTTAACAATAAGTAAAAATAATATTTGAATAAATAGGTGAACATATTGGATTATGTGCGTTATTACGATATTTTAGTTTTTAAAGAACAATTTTACAAATGAAAAATAATCAATGTGGAAGATTTAAAAAAATCTCAACATTTACATCAAACAAAAAAAAAAATCATAAAATATAGATAATAATGGAGATAATTACCTATGCTACACGCAATTCATGCAATTGTACAGTTCATGAAATACCCATACTTTTTATATATTCCATAAACTGGGCAATAATCTGATGCAATTGGTGAAATGGACAAGAAACTTCAAATCTCAGAATTGTCCTCAGATGAATTGATTCTTCAGACTTCAAGTTCTGCGCACACTCATCATCCAGCAGGGGTGATCCAACCCTTGGACCTCGAAGCTTTTCAGAAAGCTGTTCGCCATACTTATGATCAAAAACATGAAAGTATTTAAATCGATTATTATTAAATAATAAATTTAAATTTTCAATTATCAAAATCAAAATTATTTATAGTCACGAGTTTTGAAAAAACCTTGGATGCTAACTATAGATAAATATAGTATTGGACAGTAGATTAGATTAAGCCGTGGTAAAATGCTTAAATGTGTTTATTATTTGAAAAATGATAAAATGATTTTAAGCCCTCATGGGCTTTAAAGAAAACCTGTAACTGAATTGCAAAATAAAAACTTATCTGATTTAGCATTTTTTTTCTATCTTTTAAATGAAAATAACTGACGGCTCTAAGAGCAAAATCAATAGAACTGAATCAAAAGAACAATAAGTCAAAAGAACAACAGAATTGAAATCTCTTTAGGAATCACTGAACAAAGCCAGGTTAACTGCGTAAAATATGCAGCATTCATTGAAATTTTAACACAGGACTGTGAAAAACTAATTTTATTATATAAAACAATATCAACTGCATTTCATTATTTTGCGATTCCCATTAGTTGTTATATTAGGACACTATATAAGTATATACGAGCTTCAGTCAGATATGCAACAAAAGAGAGTTTTTTATTTTTAAGTATCAACATTTTTATAAGTTGTATTGGCCTAAAAAAAAAAGGATTGTTCACGACATCTATTTTTGGGATTAGGCATATTTGCGAGCAAATTTTGTGCCAAAGGGAACATAAAAGAGGAAAAAAATATCAAATGATGTAGAAAATATTCAGCATCGCTAGCTTGTCTATTCAATCAGATGGTTCATATCTTAAAAAACAATCTCAATGTTCACATTAAATTGTATTCACATAAAGTTTAAATTAAATAATTCTAACTACTCAGGCTTCGAGAAAAAGTGCTACAACACTGAATATGCAACAATCTGTAATTAATTCGTGTGAACTCTGGCAGTGATTTTATAATCATCTTCTAGATTTAAATGAAACTACCAATAAACAGGGAACATTTTCCATATTCCTTATTTTTCTTTATCTTTAATATAATGTAGATGTAAGTTAACATTAAGAAATTATGTTATATTATAGTAAATAAGTATTAAAATACATGGGTGTATTCCTAAAATAACTTTTGTTAGAGATGCGCCCAAATGATCCAACAGGTTGGACACCCCTGAGTATAACATCCGTTGTATTGATGTTGATCTATTTCAAAAGATAGTGTAAACATTAGTTAAAATAATGGTTTGATAATTAAAAAAATAAAAACAAATTAATTTGGCACTAAATTACATATTACTAGGATTTGTCAAAAGTCTGTACGTTTTTATTTAATAATTAAACGAAAGTTTATTTACAAAAACACGAATCCTTTTATTGAGTATTGAAGAAAAGATTTTACCATGATTATTGCTGCATCTGTGCATGTGGAGTGAGTATGTTAATACTGTATCAATAGATGGTAATGTAAAGGTGGTTTAAGAAATTTGTGTAGCGACATAGGTTTAGATATTGAGCCAGTGTTCTATGCGTTTTGGTTCTCTTCAACTGCAAATTCTGTATGAATCTGTAGAGAAAGATCCAAGCAATTTCTCGGAATTTTTCACCTGAGTTGAGTTTCTCAGAAGAACCATATAAGTTTTGCATTTTCAACATATGAATCAGAATGTGGCATATAGAAAGACACTGCAGAAGTGTTCCAAATGACATCCGTATTCCAGAACAAGCAGAATGTCAAATGAACCTTTGCAAAACGCTTTTCCAAAACCAAATAATTTGGTTGTATCAAATGAATAGTGGGGGCACTTGCAATGAAAAAATGATTTATTTTTATATCCCAAAAATTGTTAAAACCCCCAGTCCATCATAACAGTAGACAAAATGGTAACCGCGTGTAAGGAGACTTTCGCCTTAAAAGAGAAGGGCGAGCTAGGCGTTTATGGAATTTTGAAGGTGTATACACTTCAAATTGGTTCCTGTTAGAAGTCAGGATCACCTCTGAGTTTTTACTTAAACAACTCTAGCGCAACTATGCTTTAGTGAACGCTATCCAGCATTAATGAAAGTGTAAAACTATATTACACAGGACAATACCAGACAGTACATCAGGCGATACAAAAAATTAGTGACCGTACAGACCAAATATTGCGCCCTCTGACTAAATCTTTTTCGTACCAGTTAAAGGTTTCACAATAGAGGAATTGGTAGCTTACACTCCACGTTTAAAGAATTTACATTTTAGACAATATTTTGAAAAATGATGTATAAATAAACAGTTTAAAAAAGCACAGACTTTTGTCTACCCTAAATAACAAACATTGAGATACAATATATAAACAGAAATTCAAAAGCATTTTTTTGCCAGATGTATTGGTAAAAATGAAATTGAATACATTGATATATTACTAAAACACAGACACTCTATTTTTTTTATTTATGTATTTACAGTAAATTAAACAAGAATTTAGCTTCAAATAGATTGCTCTTTAAATTTGAATAAATGGAGTTCGTAAATTTGAAAAAATTAAAAAAAATATATATTTATAAAATTTGTCACAACAAAGCAATGTTGGAAATTCATTCTCTTCTAATTTAACTATTAAGTGAAAACATTTTTCCTTTAATAATAAATCTAATTGAATTAACTCTTGTTAGAATTCAAATGCTTGAAACTTTTCAGTATAAAAAATTCGATTGTCTGAAGAAAAATAAATTTTTTTTTTGGTAAGAGTATAATTTTACAAAATTGTTTGATTTAACTGAACACAAAATCTTTATTGTAACTAATACTCTGACACTACTCAGATAAAACTTTTCTCGTACCTTTTTTAATCTAAAATTTAATAACCTGTTATACTGAGGAGGAAAAAAAATAACTGAACAAGCTAATTTTTTTGAACTAACTCTATTCTTAATGAATTAATTTTAATCAGTTATGAAGTCAATCAAGGAATAAATGCACAAAGTATAATAATTAATCCCAATTAAAAAATAAATAAATAAAATAAATGACTTTTAATGAGATCTCAACCTGTCAACCTGACAATATCAAACTGTCTAAACGAAAATGACACAAACATAGGAATTGAAAAATATGAATTCTTGCTTCAAAAAAACAACATAAATACAAGTGTTTACAATATTAATAATTAATAACCAAGGAAAATCAAATTGTATCACGTAATTAATGAAATATTGAAAGTTAAGTCAAGAAACACTTTCTCTCTATACGGAAAAAATAAATTAGGTAATGAATAAATGAGATCTAAATGGATGAATCAATTTGTGAACGTTAATGACATAAATTTGCTGCTGGATATTTGGATTATTAAACAAATATGTAGCTTAGAAATTTGCTTAAAAAGAGAAGTTCGGATAAAACAATAAAAAAAAAGTTTAATATTACCTAAACGACGGACACATTTCTCAGGATCAAACCAATATTTGAAGGCGATATTTATACAAATCCCTGGACATCACTTTTAACTGACAAACTGTTCTAATAAACTCCAATCGTATGTAAAGTTCGCCAAGATCATAACAGTGTATTGTCCGTTATGGTAATTAATTATTGAATATAATTAATATCAGATCTAGAGGGTGGATGTATAGCGCCATTCTGCAAGTGAATCACCTGAAAAAATCTTTAATTACAATTATACATTTCTATGATGTATTTCTTTTAATTCATTTCTTCATTTTTAAGTCTGATATTAGAACGACTATTTTTAATCGCATGTTACATAACACAGTGAAGTGGAGGATCAGTATGATGCGAAAGTCAAATAGGTAGTCTAGTAATTTTGATTTGGGAAAAATGCAGCCCATATTAATAACTACAGGAGTGCAGATTTTTGTGATCCATACCAGAGCACGTTGGCCTTTTAGCAGTCTGTCACACATTTTTAGTTTTATGAAAAGTGCCTTTTACAAAATAAACAAGGTGAATGGCTTCAAGCTGTAGAACATTTCTGCTTATAAAAGTTTTATTATGAAACTTTTTACTAGCAATAGTTTCAGGAATACATAAACAATATAATACATTTTTTAGATTAAACCATATTCCGGGCAATACCTATCTAATTAAAACTTTACATTCTACACTTGTTTTTTTTTTTTTTTTTTGAAGTAATAACTATATTGGTGAAAAGCACTGATTCATTTTTATATGAGGTAAGTATCGTTTTCTTTGCTTTTTTTTTGAAGAAAGAAAATTTGTGAGTCAGGAATATCTGACTCTACAGAATATTTCCGAGTAGATTCTATAACTCAAAATTTATTGAAATACTCCACTACTTGAAATGTGCACTATATCACAGTGAAAGTACTGTAATCAGATAAATTTTTTTTTATTACTTATTTGTGAACCACTATTCTTAAGACCCAGAAGACGCCATTGATAACTTCATCCTGAGAAGGCCAAATAACCAACATCTGAGGCTCTGATCTCTCAGTTAAAATACTTGACATTATTAAAAACTGATTAAAATTATTCATTAAGAATTGAGCAATTCCAAAATTGACTTTCAAAAATTTCTTTCTCCACTGCATATGCTTGTAATGTTAGTATGAAAATTGTATATATTCATTTTTTTATGGTTTCTTACACTGATATAAAAAATATTGCAAGAAAAATATATACACATTTGGAATCATTTTTAAGGAACATTTAACTTAAATTTAAAAAACTAAAGTTGGAACATTTGAAAATAAATTATATGCTATAAATAAATAACCTTAGGATCAAAATGCTATTTACAAAATGTGTTTTGATGAAGTGAGTATTTAGGTATTCTATGCTTTTGTTATGTATAATTAAATTGACCTGCCTTTTGATCTTTTTATTTATTTACTATGTACCAATTTAAGAATTATTTTCAACTTAAAGCAATAAAGAAATCAACTTTCAAAATTCAAGGATGATTTCAAAAACAGTTAATCAAATTTAGCATTTGGCTTTGGCTATTACAAGATAGCACCATGCAAGCAACCACAGTATGCAGAAATGATCATACCTCAAAAACAGAAACCAAACTAAGTGGAATGGATTACTTTTATTATTCACTTTCAATTCAGAATCCAAATGAAATTGAATCATTCTAACATACATGATTACTTTTTTTTTACAGGATAAATTCTTAAAAACTTTATATTATATTAAAAGAGTTTTGTAAGGATTTCATTGTTAACATAAATGAATAAAATAATGGTGGAATGGTAACCAGTGCAAATTATAATACAAATTTCGGAAATATAAACTGTTTCCTACATAATTAGGGCAATTCTTGGAAGAGTAATCATTAATTTACTCTCTTAATTATTTCTTGATTCTATTCATAAATTTACATTCACAAACGTTTTATTTTATAAATATTATATTTTTAATTATGTATCTCATCATGTGCAAGTCACGGATTCCATTCGTGGCTATCACTGTTCACACAGATAAACAGAATATTTTTAAAAATGAAAAAAAAATTATTAAAAAAAACTAAAAGAGTAAAGAACAACATTTCGCCGTAAAAATCATTTGAGGTAGTGTTGATGCTTGGATGAAGAGGGTTGATCAAAAAGCAGTGGAGCCGAAGGTCCTGGAGTGTGACCTGAAGGAAGAGTTGTTGGAGTTGGAGAATCTCCTGGCGGACAGATATCACTTGGAGGACCTCCACCTATGCCGCAACCAAGTCGTGCACTTCTCTCTTGCAGACTCATACTGCTTGGTTCCTCTTCAACGGGAGAATACTGGCCTCCATCACATTTGCTTACAACGCAAAGGATAAAGGCTTCAAGTGCGCACACATAACCCAGGATCTGTAATATTAATCTTATGTCATTAATTCATATAACATTGCCTGTTTAAAATATTTTGTTCTTCTAAAGCAATGATGGCGAACCCATGATCCGAAAGCTGGTTTAGGCAACTAAAAGATTTTTTTATTTTTATTTTCCGCTTTCAAATGATATTGAACGTCACATTCTTGAGAAATTACAGATACCTTAACTTATAGTATGATGGCTAAAAATGAAGCACTATATGTAGCATGCAAATTATATTAGATTAGACCCAGATGCAGCCACTGCTGGGACCCCCCCAAGGATCTAGTGCCATTTGCTCTAACACGCTGTACAATGCCCATAGTGGCCCCCATGTGAACGAATTAGGTTTACAGGTTTCTCTTGTCCCAGAAGTAGGAAACTCAAAGCAGCCAAATCCTAAAATAGCCCACCTTCAGCGGTTATCGCCAACTAAGCCCAAAAGATAAGCACGCCTATAAAATCAACAGAATCTTGTGAGCAGACCCGTACTCTAAGAGATCTTTCGTGAAGACAGGCGAATATTTCCTTTTGTTCGGGCGATCCAATACAGCATCTTAAAGGATGCACGTTTTAATGGGTGGCACAAGAGATGCCAGAAAATCGGCCAACAACTGGCGTGTCAACGCCTTCGAGCGTCAACTCCTCCACCACTCCATTCACCCGATATCACACATGACCAAAAACTGGCACACTATTTCTACTGCCTCGCTCCATTAACGCGCCCAGCATTCATAGAAGTCAAGGTTAAAATGGTCATATCTTAGTATTTTCCCACGGCCCTATTTAAACAATCTGGCAGCCCTTTAAAAAGTTTGCTTTTTCTTCTTCCTTGCTTGTACTAGAGGAAAAGATATATCTTATTTTAACCATAATAATAAATTTTTAAAATTACAAAAAACATATTTATACAGGGTCATAATATTTATATCGGTTTATCTCCAAAGCTAGCTCATCCACAATAAACCTCGACTTACAGGTCGCAGTGGAATGAGGCTCCCCCCCCCCCCGTTTCTAATCTCCAAAGCCAAAAAACCTTGAGCAATGAAACCAGTAAGTGCTTTTTGTTTTCATCCATTTAAAAAATGATACATTGTTATCTTTTTTAGCGCAGTTGAACACACTAATTTTTACAAACCGAAACTATATTTTTGGCTAAATTTTCTAGATTTGATGGCAAACTAAACTGAAAAAGAATTAAGCAGATATTAAGAAAATAAAAATGTGAATAAACCCATTTTTTGAAATTTTAAGATTTTTGTAAATTTTAATCAAATAAATTATATTAATCGTTGCTCAGAGGACTTCAAAACATCTACTCCCGGTTAAAACCCAATTTCGAAACTTTGACACGATCGCAATTTAATCCTCCTACTATGAGTAAGAGACAGTAATAAAATACGTATGCGCGATCTTAGTGAGCAGGGCGGAAAAAACAAAATGATAGACAATAAAGCATTAATTAATAAAAACTTACCCCTGTGACCAAGAGTTGTTGAGAAGTCCACTTAGGAACCCAATGGTAGGTTTGCGCATATGCATTTAATAGATGTATGAGAAGAGACGAACTAAGTAGATATAGTAGAGAAAGAAGAAGGTATACTACAGCATTAAATTTTCCCCAATTAAATGGGAAAAGATAAACGACGTGGGACACATCAAGGAAAAGGAAGAGAAGTGTGACTAGCAGCGAGAATACAGTGGAGAACATCATGAGTCTGAGCCTGGTGACAAGTGGAAGCATGAACAGGCCAACGGATACAGTCCCTGAAGAGCACAGGCAGGCCAGGCATGCAACCGATGAGATCTGTAATAAATGAAATAAAAATTAATGTCATAAGACTGTCATCACACAATTCATCAAATTGTATGATAATAATAGTAGTAACAATAATAATAATTTTAGGGAAGAGATTAGCTCAGTGATTAATCCACTGAGTTAGGACTCTAAGTTGACCAAAACTTTCGGTTTGATTAAAACATAATTGTTAAGTCCCATGCTATTACTTAAACTGAATATCAAGTTTGAACAATCCACGATTTTCCGTTTTTGAGTTACGCTGACCACACACACATAGACAAATTTCTAAAAACCACTTTTTTTGACTCAGGGGATCTCAAAACGTGAAAATTCGATATCTAAAGTTTGACTCGGTCGCAATACTTACTAAGAGTAAGAGAAAGTAAAAATATCTTAAATTTTTAAAAGCTTTCCCTCTTTTCCTTACAGTTTCATTGTTCGAGTAACATGATGCACACACTCAACCCGTTTCAAAATATACAAGTATCATACCTTGCATTCTTTATACCATGAACGCATACATACTACAAGAAGTATCCTTAATATGCCCTGCGACGTTGTCAAATGGTTGTCGTCACAGTAGAGTACAACTCCAGAAAAGATTGAATGGTCCGGGGATGAGGGCGGGAGGCGGGCCTTGTAGTGTTGATGAGAGTCCCATGAATGGACAGTAGGAGTATCACCAGTGGCGGACCCGGCTATCTCGAAGTCTTGCACATCTGGCCTCAGAGTGGGAGGGGGATTATGTCCCCCGCCTCTGTTTACTCCACTAGCTGCCACTCCAGCTGCACACTCGCCGCCCTCTAGCTCTCGTATTTCTTCCAGCAGGACTGAGACCTCGTCTCCGCAGTACAATTCGCAGATTGACTCCGACCACTCTCCACTCATATCATCCTCCCCATCACCGTCCCACCCACTGCCCAGCCCTGGACAAACAAATAATACCTACAATTACTAACATCACATTAAAATAGACATTATTTAGAAATAATTAAAATAAAGAAATAAAAGCAAAAGATATATAAGAGGTAAGCAACAATATTGTGCCAGAGAAGTGACCATCTTTAATAATAGCATATAAAATTAATCCAGAACTCTTTAAAATCAATTTTTTTGGAAAAAATGTTTGATCAAAAGAAAATCATTCCAATTGTTTTCGAGAATATTTCACAAAAATCAAAAAACTTACTTCTGTAAAACCGAATATCCGGTAAACCAATTTTCTTCAAATTTGGAATTCTAGCAATACTTCGAATGTATATTAATGTTATTTAGTTGTTAAAAACCATATATTATTTTGAAGTAGTACTTTAGAGGAAAGACTGAAGTTACTGTTCCCCCAGAACACCCGAAAAAAATCAATTGTCCCTGGAAGATGTTTCTGATGAAAGAGAAAAGTATTTATGTATGAAGATAGTATATGAAATTTTAAAAAAATCTGTGGAGCCTTTTCGAGAAAATTGAAGAAAACAAAAAAAACGCAATTCCAAGACATTTGGTTTGGGGAATGAACTCTTCATCTAGACTTCCCCGCCAGCCTGAATGATAAAAATTTCTCAAATGTTCGCATTTTTAAATTAATCATCCTTTTTTAAGTCCTTATTCGGCAAGTGGCTGAAGAATATCAATTAACAATTTTATTTCTAAGTTCACTTTTTGGGTTAATTTCTTACTTTCCTTTTTACAAACAAAAATTACAGGAAAAATGAAAAAATTCGGAAAATCCAATTAAAACGGACAACTCAAAAAAAAAAAAATGAAAAACACACGGGTGGACTGGGTTAAAAAAAAAAAATTAAAAATCCAATCTTACCAAGCTAGAAATTAATCGGCTATTACTTGTAAAAATATATGAACTACCGAGATTTCGCATTTAGTGTTAAGCAACCAGCTTCCACTACTTTAATATTAGAGAAGAAGCTCAAAGATTCGGCAGGCATAACTTTAAGGAATAAAATTCCTCGAAATCTCGGATCTTTCTTTCACGAAAGAAATACTAACCCTCGACTTAAATTAATTGCATTCTATAAAATTCCTAAAACTATCTTGATAGTTCAATGAAATGTCAATGACAAAGTTTTATTGTTATTGCATTAAAATTAAGAGAATACATTTTTTTATTATTGTAAAGAGCTTTCAGGCTCAACTGATTTTATGATTCAGCCTCAATACTACGATATTATTATCCTACATCAACCTGGAATTTTTATTTATAAAAAAAAAAGGAAGTTAAATTAATGAACCTTGGAAGCTTTGGAACGTTTTAAAATAATCCATGTAATAATAATTGTGATTAACTCCTCCATATAATGTTCTACCAAGTTTTTACATTTAAGGAAGAAATCAATTTTAAATACATAATAAATTCAACTTACATTTTTCTGATAAGGTTACTAACTGGGAAAAATACTCTATATATCACTATTACTCTAGGAAATCTCGGAATGGTACAGTAATTGTACACCGGAATGAGTAAAAAAAATCTGTGCTTCTTTAAACAATTATTTAAATCTAATTATCCAAATAAACTCAAATAATTTATTATGTTGATTCTATTGTTCAATTTTGAGCAATGGATGTGGAATATTGAGGATTACTGACAGTTCAACTTTTAAGTTGTTTTATGTTTTTATTTTAGTCCACAGACGTTTCCACCTAACGAAGTCACCATCAGTCCTGGTATGTGGTATTTTACATTACATTTTTACTTAAACGAGTTTGATATGACATTGTGATACAGGATTACCAAACCTGTCCTACAGAACATTTTACTGTCACTAATCCTCAACAGAACCATTCCATGACTTCTCTTTCAAGGCGAATAACTACTTACACCAACTGTAAAAATGTAAGCCAAGGCACGAAACGGAGCTAATCAGAGAGCACATGATGAAGTTCTTTAAGTGGCGTTACTTAAGTATAACCGCTCTCAAGTGGTACTGAGTAAAGCTACATAACAAACTAGTTGATGTGCACAACTAAAATCCCTCAATACACAGTACGATATGAGTTCTTCCCGAATTTGCATCACAGATGGTCGATTCGATGGCTGGAGCTGTCTCAAACCGTAACGCAATATTTCACTGGCAATGGAGAGTTCAATTCTAAGCTCCATATGCTGGGATTGAAAGATACCCCGAAGTACGAATGCAGTGAACGGGACATAGTGCATGACGTTCTTTTCCGATGTCCTCTCCTCGACGAGGCGAGAATCCATATGGAATTCAAGCTGAAAAGGAGGGGAGAGAACTGGCCAGGAGATTACAAGTGCTATAAATGTTAAAGATTTTGTTGAGTTTGCTCGCGAAATAGCGGTACTTCGAAGGACTAGACGGGTAGGTTCGCCTCCCCATAGCGGTACTTCGAAGGACTAGACGGGTAGGTTCGCCTCCCCGTAGCAGGGACGGAAACTTGCCTACCATATAGGCAAGGCTAAGTGACCACAGGCACCGGTTTTGGCGCAATACACTAGGTACGGTGGCCTGGAGTGTGCTCAATAATAATAAATAATAATAATAATAATACACAGTACGGCCTTCTTGATAGAATCCCTCTTTTCAAAAGAGACTGGGAGAGCCGGTTAGACGAAATAAAATTCATCTGCCATTTGTAGGGCAAGAGTGATGAAGTAATAAAGTGCTGAGACTTTTAAGAAAAATCCTTACACGGTTCAATCGACATTCTACTTATTCTAGTAGGGACAACTGATCTTTTGTGTAGGGAAATTTCTGTATCTTTGGTGTTAATCGCAAATCGTGCCGGTTAATGATTCTATGATACTATCACGCTTCGCACAAAACAACCGAACCGGGAGTCTAGGTAGACCCCAGGATATGGTTCTATCTAGGCTTCTAACTTACAAATGTTTTAAACCATGTTTTAGGTAGCACGTACTGAGTACGAAAAGTATAATATACTCCATGAACAGCGTCAGACGCATTAAACCTTTTCTTTCCAATAATGACACAAATCATTCTAGTTTCGAAACTTAACTCACTCATTTAAACATTTAATTAAAAACAGAAACATTTTACTCGAACAATTTATACCAAGACTGAATATTGAAATAACAGGTAAGTGCAATTACCAGAGATGCATTTTTTGGAATAACCTTTCTTCACTCTTCGCAATTACAGGGGGAGTAATTGTAGTATCTCACCTTGATAATTGTCCAGCATTGTAGGACATATGAAATTCTTTTAAAAAGGATGATGTGCATGCCAGAAAGGCTATACATACAAATGCTAGAAAGGCCTATGCGGACATTCATGGCCGTAGCAGCCAGTTTAGCTTAGGAAAAAAAATATATTTTTGTAAACAACTTTTTGCTTACATTACTTAATAAAAACGCACAGACTTCTGACTCACCCAGTTCTATAGGTTGAAGAACAGAGAATATTAAGCAGGCGATGCTGAAAAATGCAGAGGGAGTCTAGGAGGCGAGCCTCCATAGCGTAGATAGTTTACTATAAGGAAACAAAAGAGGAAAGACTTCCTCAATATATTTTCACAAGAATAATAATTTTAAAAAACAAAACAATATTTTTAACATTATTATTTTTTTTTATCTTACCATCGGGCAATGGAAATATTGATATTTCACGATAATTTCTTCAGAACTATCTCCACCTCTTCATTATAACACATTTCTTTGTTTACCTGTAATAAATGATATGAATCATATATTTTCTTCCATTGTATACAAAAACATTAACAGTAAAAACGTCGATTCTTTGGTATTTAAAATGGTATAAAAAAAAACAATATCTGTCTATTGAAAAGAAAAAATGCAAATTGAAATTAAATAAATTACGAATGAGTGAACAAATGTATTGACTGGAACAAACAGCCCTGAGAGAATGCTTAATAATGAAAAGGTTGTGGCAAGAGTTACTGAATTCGTTGTATGCTGAATAAAACCAACATGGATAAAATCAAATTTAGTACATGTTAATATCAATTTCAGGTAAGAAATAAATTTATAAAAAAAACTTAAAACATACATTAACAAGTTATGAACTAAAACATAACAACGCTAATAACCAACATTCTAATGATTTAAGATAAAAACAATAAAATAACACGTAAAAAAAAATAAATACATACTATTTGAAACATCCGATACAAATAATTTCCAACCAGAACTTTCAATATAATGAAATTACTTTAAATAAAACTTAAAATAAAAACATTTCGAAAAAAATACCGTCTACAGCTAACGACAACAATGTAACAGTTGACACAATTACCCCCGACATAAAGCACTCAGGTTAACAAAATAAAGCCATTGAATTTCTTTAAAATATTGTTAATGAATTTAAGTTTATTTTAATCAGTTTTAACTAATAATTTACTGGAATAATTAATGTTTATGTAATAATTCAATTATTCATATATTACATGAAATAGAATTATTTAAATAAAAATATTTTTGACTGAAAATATAATTAAAATAATTAGTTTAAAAATGATGTTATTTTTCTTAATAACATAAAGATGGTGGTATTAGATTAATTTAAATGTAATCTATTTGCTCCAATAAATTATGTACAGATATTTAGTTAGAAGTAAATACTGAAATCGATATAAATCGATAATATATGAGTGAAATCATTTATCAAGTTGGTTCAGACAATAAAAAAAAGGTCAGTACTTTTCGTGAAATAATAAACAGTATCTTAAGAAAATATAGTAAAAAATAAATTATGCCTCGTTTTCTAAACTTCCTTTTAAAGGAATTATAATTTACTCTTGTTTCAAATTTTGTCATCATCAATTAAGAGAGAAGGACCACACCACCACACCAGGCCCAGCATGACATAAAATCCAAAGACTAACACCAAGAATTTATTGTATTCAGTACCGGTGCACCTTGATTGTTAGCTACGGTGTCATATTTCTGAAAGTGAAAATCGGGACAAGTTGGTAACATACTTCAAAAGTAGTCTAAATGCATACTCATAAATAAGGCGTAAGCATATGTAAGAACATATTCCAAGATTTTATGGTCGCCTCACCACTGCAAAGGCTACAACACGAAGTTTATTCAGCTACTCTCAGTAAATGTAAAATATAAATGTAACGATTTCGATATTTTTACTTAACTGAACAAAATTTTACCACTAGTCGAACAATTTGTGATATTGTGATCGTTCGGGACGCCGGGATACATCCTTTAAAATTGGGACTGTCCGATTTTTTCGGGACATATGGTCACCATCGTGTTGGCACAAAGTGGAAAAATAAGATTCATGCCATAATCACATAGATGTTGAGTTTTATGAAAAAAAAAATCCCAGTATCCTGTTTACTTTCTCCTGCTTAAAGTTGACTTTTCACGGCAAATACATGTTTTGAGCTCCCCTGTGTCCAAAAAAGTTGTTTTTAAAAATGGGTACTTTTGCGAATGTTGAGAATGTTTGCGATCGTGCCAAATTTTCGAAATTGAGTTTACACCCCAAATACATATTTTGAGGTTTCATGAGTAAAAAAAAAGGTTTTTTAGCGAGTAGTCTGTACGCGAATTAGGTTGCTACAGTAATTAAATATAATACAATGCGATATTTGTTGTGGTTGTTTCCGCAGAGCTGAAAAGCATCAGAGATATTTTCCGTGATAGACTGCTTCATTTTGTGGTCATCGACCGACAGGTTTCTGGCGTTCGCCTATCATGAGCATTTCTTGATAAACAGTATGATAACACAGACTTGCCCAGAGCAAAGTCGGTTTACAAAACTGGTGTGCCCCTCACCAAAGCGCGGGGCCCTACGAGGTTGTGTCTCTCGCTTATGCCTTCAGCCTATTCGGCAAATAGAAAAGAAACGTAATTCAATTTTAATTATTATCGTAGAGCAAGAAGAAAAGAGCCTGTCATTTCAGAGGTCAACAGGAAAAAATGCTTGGAGTTCGCAACAAAAAAATATATAAACAAGCCTTTTGGAAATTTGGTTTATCCCACCGCTACCACTATATAAAGAAAGATAATTATGAAAAAATAGAAAAATTACTGAACGCAACTCTTGTGTAAATTTTCAACTCTCTCTTTCATTCCAATACCTTATGTTATTATTTGCCTTTTCATAAAGTCATGATAAGGTCAATGCTCTATCCTATTCATACCACCGCAAAAATGTTTTGTTATTATCTTTTCTTCAATGGATTCTTTCCATTTCATATATAGCCGCAAATCCTCATTTCTAATACAATTCGTTGTGGTCTTTCTCATACATATCCGCCATAAGTCCATTTCTATTTCTCTAATTTTTGGAAACAGCATTTGATTTGTGGTCCATGTCTTACCTCCTTCTATTATAAAATAGAAAATTAACTTTTTTTATTTTTAGTAGAAACACTTTTCAAAGGTTTGAATATATTCCATCCTTGTGAACTTCCGCGCCTGCGCATTCATTTTTACCTTGATGTCGCATCTTCCAGCACAAAACCTAGGTATTTATCATTTTTTACTCTGCAGGACTGGGCATCGCCAGCAGATCATCTTAGCCATTCTCCGCAATCACCAAAGTTCTATTTTGGGAGAAGTTAATTTTCGTACCAGCGTTTATATTGCTCTTTAATTTTCAGGGGCCACTACACTCTCCATCATGTACCACGACCACCTACCTGATCATCAGCAAAAATGAGTGTAGAAACATGTTCTTCCTCAATAGGAAAGCACAATACTCCGCACATTCTTAGCCAGTTTAAATAATGTTGGAGTTATAAAGAGGCCCTTACTTTAAGCCTTTGGATGAAGTCATAGATGGGTCAAGCTATTGCTTTTGTTTGATAGGGTATTCATTTTCACTATACAGCTTGCTTACTGCTTCTATGAGACTGTCCTCAATATTGGCTTATTTAAGAGCGCTCCTGACCTTGTTCCCTAGGTGTATTGTCATAGGTCAATACAGTTCCTTTGTTCCTTGCTTTACATTTTGAACTGAACACCATCTCAATTTGGAATACATTGTCCCTAAACAAGGAGTTACACAAGGAACACAAATCGATTTCATTATTTTACTAAGGACTACTATTAAGGTCCAATTATATTTTTTATATTAACTATTATCTTTATATAAATTAAAAATAAAATACATCGTGGTCTAATTCCTTATATAAAAGAAAGTGACAAGATAACTGAGCCCACCTTAAAGATTCTTCCCAAAGACTAGAAATAATAATCACAGCTAATAATCTTTCCAAGAAGTGGTGTTATTTAGAGTAAACATTAATGAATAACCAACCATATTTATCTGCTAGAGAGTTATAATGAACAAATCAGAATGTATTACTGTTAAAATCTCTAGTAATGTAATCTTTGGAAGTCGGAAATCATGGAAACTAAAGGACTTTTGGAGATGTAATTAAAGTGAAGTTTCAATGTAAAAAAAAAATCGGTTGAGCAGAAGCCTTTAATTTTAACATGTAGTTAGGAGTGGAGAAAGGCAGCCCTAATGTCTTTTTAATGAAAACATATATGTATTCTTTCCTTCAAGTAATCATATTTTGCTTCAGAACTATTCCTTTTCCCAAATTAAAATTCTGTTTCAGTCGAGTTTTAAACAGCTTCTTTACACTTTCCTTCTTCAGTAACTCCAATTTGTAAACAGTTATTTATTTTTACGAATTATATTGTATATCAATCTTCCTCTAAACCCAGGGTAAGAATATCTTCGTCATTGAATAAAATAAAAATATTCCAATACAGTAAAAATATTTATTTGAATAGTATAGTCTTGAAATTTAGAAATATTCATAAAATGGATTTGGTTAAAACTAAGAACATTTATTTAATAATTTATTAGCAAAATTTCAAATAATCGTTACAATAATACAAAATATTTGTACAGATATACATCCAAGTACCATGTTCAATATATTTTCCTATTAAGTTTTGTTTTTAATTTTATTGATTTAAGTACCATCTATGAGACGAGTTCGTAATGAAATTGCTTCAGTACGATCTATTATTTTTCTTTGTTTATGTAAATCTTGAAGATTCACAAAATGTTTCACAAGTTGACCAAAATCTACGCTATAATTATTTCCAGATATATTCTTATTTGCTAAAGGTACATTCTCATTCCTGTCAAACAAGATTTAAAAATTATGTTAAATACAATCTCATTAAAAAATGTTAATCTCTCTAAAATATTATGAGTATGCTGACCGTGTATGATAAAAGAAGTGTAATTTTGGTATGCATTCAAGCCTATGACGCAATAAATGAAAAGCTTCAGATTGTGGTAACAACATTAAGAGTCCATACATGGCTTGTATGAGGTAGAAATTGTAAGGAACTTGGACTAACTCCAACCGTAAATCTATTAACATACCCCATCAAATTAAACAAGCATAAGTTTATAACAACAAATAGTTTAATTTCTAGTGTAGTTAAAATAGTAATAAAATACTAACATATAAATATTGGAGATTCAATTAATTGTACTAGGCGATCGATTTCAGCCAAGAATTCCACGGTCACTTCATAATTCTGACTAAAAGAAAGCTAAGGACTAGATATGTATATAAAATCTATATAAGGACTAAATATGTATAAAGGAATATATATATATTATGTTTAATACAATCTCATTAAAAAATTTTAATCTCTCTTAAGTATGCTGACCGTGTATGATAAAAGAAGTGTAATTTTGGTATGCATTCAAGCCTATGGCGCAATAAATAAAAAGCTTCAGATAATGGTAACAAGATTGGATTTTATATATATATATATAAAATCAATGCTGATAAATTACATTTCAGTCAGAAAGGATACAGAATTACAATTAATTCACAAACATGTGCATAATTCTGAGTGAGAAGACATAGTGCTATCGTCGCAACAGGATTATGACACCAAGTCTCATAAAGGCACTTAAACAAAGTTTCATTTTCCTGTAATTAAAAACAATAAAAAAAAAATTAGGAATTTTATCCGTAATGCTGGCCAACATTAGTAATTCAGCAGGATAAAAATAGAAATGCAGGATTTGTCGAACGAGTTTACTTATTTATTTTCGCAACCAGTTTTGGTTCTTATTGAAACAACTTTAAAGCCAATAGGTATTTATACAATTGAACTGATAAAATAAAAAAGGAATTATAATCAAATAATTAACAATAGATATGTAATTATCTCTAATTAATAACACACATCTACTGTTAATTATTTCGTTACTTTATTTTTAGATTATTTTATGAAGGAAAAGGATTGTAAGATTCGGTCTTTTTAAAAAAAATAAGAAAACTTAAATTCTTGCCAACGTTTCGACAAATATATTGTCTTTTTCAAGGCATAAAAAAAAAAATGTTAAATAATCTTCAAAACACAGAGAATAATCGTTCACTATTCTCTGTGATGTTGTGTTGTTCTTAACTTTTTATTTTCCAAAATGACACATAAGTTTTTAAGTTTGATATGTTTTGAAGATTATTTAATAGTTTTTTTATTTTTATTATTTATAGTTTTTATTAACTTATTTTTTTAAAAAGACCGAATCTCAGAATCCTTTTCCTTCATATCGGTAACGGTCGAGAAGAATCTTCCATATTATTTTATGTTTAATGTTGTCAATTGTAGTAAATATCTGCTCGCTTTGAAGTAGGTTCCATAAGGACTAAAACCGGATACAAAAATAAATAAGTAAACTGGTTCGACATATCCAGCGTTTCTTCTTTTCTATTGATTAACTACAGAGTCCACAACATCCGCCACCATACAAGAATCTATTTTTTAATATTTTATATTTGTCTCATTATTTCCTTTTTATATCAAAAGTCTATGGCATTCTTTGTAAACTTTCGTATTGTAAGAGAATAAAAAGTGTTCACACCTTATTTTTAAGTTGATTTCTTAGATGAAACAGCTCAGAAGAAGTTAAGAGTATAGTGTTAAGTGTATCAACCATTACATGTGCAAACTTCACATCTTCCTCACTACGAAGAACATCAGCTGTTCTTTTATATATATCCTCAGCACTCATAAGAGCACATAATTGTCTATAACATTCAATTCTTTAAAAATTTAATTATTGTGCAAAGATGTATAAAAAAAAAATTCATGCAAGCTATAACACTAACCTAATAATAAATGATCCTCTATCTTCAAGGAGTTGTCTATCATCTCGAAATAATTTAAGAAGACTTACTAAAAACTTATCAAAATATGGTGATCTGGTTTTACTTTCTGCGGATTCTACATTAAACAAAAATAACAAATACATATGCTTGCAATATAGAAAAAAAATCGTTTATTCAAAATCGTTTATCAGAAATATTCAAATTACCTTGTGATTCCGGTGATATTATCTGTGCTAGTACATTAAGAACATGTTGTACAACTTCATCAGAATGATCCGATAATACATGCAGCAAGGCTGGAAACACAGAATCTACATGCGATAGTACCTGCGATAAGTATTTAAAGACTTTTTTATACAAATGCAATGTTTTTAAGAAAAATTGGTTTTATTTTTTAAATGATTACTACCATTTGTTTTTCTTTGAAACAAGCTTTTGTTCTAGTATTCTGTTCTTTTGTTCTTTGATTTCTATTTGTTCTTTTGAACGATATTTAGTAATTAATGATTTAATATGGAATGTTTATGCATGCATATTTTAATATACATCGTATGGAAAACTCGAATGCGGCACCGCCAATAAGAAAATTATCTTTTTATCATAGCTACAGATCATATTGAAATCTATAAAAGTTGTAACTCTCGCCTTCTAGCAAAACTGACAATGTATGTATCTTCATTAAACTATTCTATTACACTAAATTTTAATAGATATACAGTCAGCTGGATTGTCTAGTAGAGTGCATCAACTTTTTTTGATTTTCCTACGCTCATGTTCTAGGATATACTATTTAAATCAGATTACTATCTAGGATACTATTTAAATTCAGAATTTCTAGAATGAGGGAGTGTGTAAAAATTATAAAATAGAAATAAGTACTATTCAATATGCCATGCCCTGGCAGATCAAACAAAAATTCTATCCGAACGATCAACAAATACTTTCTCTATGTTCCAAATAAAGAATCATATTCATCACTAGACCTCTTTTTTTCTTCTCCCATATGGTAAGTGTAACTAATCGGAGTATTATCAGTAAACAAATAGGGATAAAACGGGATATGTACAGGAATCCATGTAAGGACGACATAATAATATGATACGATTTGATGGAGGATAGTTAAGACTATCCTGTAGTCAACTGTTGCATTCGTGTCTGGTATAGAAACCAAAGTTTCATTAGAAATACATGTTTCGAAATTCCTTAAGTACGAAAAAAAATGGTATTTAGAAATTTCTCATTCTTTCTTTCATTTCGTGTTAGAGGAAACATCATGTATGTATGTAAATAGCATAATTCAAAAAATGTAGAAAGTAAAAATAAAAGAATATTTCATTTAGCATTGACAAAGGATCCGAACAAAGTATTTGGTCAAAATCGATTTACGAGCAGTGGTCACATTACTGAATGTTTTTCTTTTATTCACAGTTTTTGCTTTATTTTCGAAAACGATTCCATCATTTTTTTTTAAACTTGGTATGCTCTATTATTTTTATTTGAAACATTTTTCCAGGGAAATTAACTTTAGAGTGGTTCTGAAAGAGCTGTGAGATGTTTGAAGAGACTGTTAACTTTTAGTTTTTGAGAAATGCAGTAAGTGAAAGTCTTGTTATTTTATAACAGATTTTGATTTAAAGTACTAAATATTAAAACAGAAAGAAAATAACCTTGCATTAAACTGCTCTTCTTCCCTAAGTCCTTTCTACGTTTCCGATGATTCGATGCCTCTTATATTTTTAAGAAACCAATTCGGCCTGAACCCACAAAAAATTTTAATTAAAGGATTTAATTAAAACAGAACTTAGTTCTAAGATGCGATCGTAGGATATGCGTCATACAGAACAATCTTATAAAATTCTACTGTCATTAATCAGCGTATACCAACAGTTTTCAATAAACCAACAATCAGTAAATGTCAGAGATCTCGATGTTGATAGATTGGCTGGAATCTCTTTCTATTATCCAAACTGTTTTAAATTATCATTAAATGGTCTATGTACTCTTGAGACACATGTGTGAGATTCTGACCTTACTCGCCGCTTATTTAGCGCCCTAACATTAACTTCTGTTTCCGGTAGAAATAATTTCCAAATCCACGAGGAAACATTGCATTTTTGTCTTGCAAAGCAAGAATTCTGGATACCAAACACATGAAAACAAAACAATATTCTGAATGGTCCAACATTGCATTAGCTCATTGGAAATGGAGATCCTAAATATCCAGTCTGGAAAACAATAAGTTATAGTTCTACAGACTTGCAGATGTTCAAAGAACGCTGCATTTCGGCCAAGGTTTGCGGATAAAAGGACAAATTCAGCTATCTATTTCTTCCTTAAGTACAGCGTTTACAGTTTATTTAATATTCTCGTTCTAGTCAGGTAGCCGTTTTTCCACTCTCCAGATCAACCATCAGCAACAATGAGAAAATAGATATAATCACGCTTTGTAACATGTGAAAATCTTGAGTGATACCATTAACAGTATTAAAAGATGCAACAATATTAGATAAAATTTCTAAATGCTATGCTACTGCAATATATTACTAGAAAAATAAATAAATTCCACAGACTAAAAACAGCATAACAGCACCTAAAAGAGGAAAGGGATTATTAGCTCAATGGTAACGCGCTGGACAAACACGCGGTGATACCGGGTCGTTTCTACTGATTAGATTTTTAAATATTTTCTTCCTAGTACTACAGCTTACGGTCCTGAGGCGGGCAGTGCAATGAGAAGGCTCCGAGCGCCAATAAACACAGATGTTGACAGGCCTTAAATTAAAAAAACACCCAAAATATGCCCATGATATTAATCTTCATAAAATAAAAAATTGTCCCATCGCAAGATGTTAGTTGAAATATTTTCACATTTACAAATTGTAGTGCTATAATTATATTACACGCTCGTTTGACCCGAAACACAAGATTATTGCTTTGATGCTTAACAAAGTTTGTATTATTCCCTACTACTAAATTAAACATGCATTCTTGCTTTGTTAATAGCTAATAATAAAAAATGACAAAACCCGATTATAATCAACTATTTAACTTAATGAATTTAAATATCAAAATAAAAATTTAAAATAAATACGTTTAAATTAATTAAATCTATTCAAAAAATGTTGTAGCATACAATTCAAGCTTCCCTTATTAGTTTTAGTAGAACACAAAATTAAAATACACGTGGAACAGATTGAATTGAACTTACATATTCTTAATGTCTTGCTCTGCAATTTGAAATACATCCACTGAAATAGGTACAACGGATAGCTGTAAAACAGAACACGAACAATTATCTCTTTTTCCTTCTTTTTTTCCGTATGGTTTGGAATTAAAAATAAATAAATAAAAATAAAAAACTAGAATAAAATAACCATATAAATTTCTCCTACTGCAATTCTCATAGTTCTATCTAAAACATTTTTTTTTTAATTGTAATTTTTACTGAATTTTAAGTTGTTCTTAATATTGTTCATAACAGCGAACTGTTTATTACATTAATATTGGCGTCTGCAAGTCTAAGGCAGCAGCTTCTCAGAATCCTTAAAATAAATTTTCCCCGAAAAGTGATAAGTTTCAATTAAAAGTGATAAGTTTTTATATAAGTATCATAGTAAGCCAATGTTTAAAGGAAATTGTTAGTGCCATTTTCAAGAACATTCCTTTCAAGAACATCCCTAAAAACTTGTTTTCGTATTCTGGAAATCACAAAGCTTGTATTTCTAGAGGAAACAATTCCGAAAAGTTGATTACTTCCCATACTCTTCCTTTAGCACAACAGATCGGATCAAGGTTGCAGTGCGTTGGTCCCCCCGCTAAAAAAAAAAAATACTCTTCCTTTTAGTTGAGAAAAAATAGTTATGGTATTTTCACATAATTTGCGAGCTTTTTTACATATTTCAATCCATTAGCTTATCAGATTTTACTCGCATTAATAAATTTAATATGGAATTAATGACCAAAGAAAGTAACAAGAATGGAGCAATAAGTATTTGAAGTATACGAAGGGTAACACAATATAAAATACCAATTCCCTGTTTAATTAAAAAAAAGTAAAAACTGACTCACTCTTTTTGGTATTCTAGCGTGAAGATGATATATCCATTTAAGAGAAGCAACCTTAGTATGGACGGAAGTGTGCAATAGCTGTTTCTGAAGTACATCTAACATACAACCCAAGTCGAGGTCCTGTAATCAATCCTTATGTTTATTATATTAGCATTTTGAATCTATTATTATTTTTCTAATTAATTAAATGCTTGTCAAAGGCTAATGTAAAATAATTTTACTGTTGAATTTAGTAAAATTTCATAACTTTTTAAGAACAATGGCGCAAAATCAAAAATCTAAATTGTTTGTTGGATTGTTCCACTGCTAAAGGTTAGTTCGAAATAATAAATTTTTGATGTTCAAATCGAATCAAAGATGGTTATGCTATATTATTTTACAACGTTTCATTTCTAGGGCTAAATTAATCGTTGCCTTATAAGACTAGAAACTTGTTGTCCAGAGAAACTAAGGTCACATTGAACGCTCTCTGCCCAGGATAAACATGAACCTCCCAAACGTGGATTATCTCCAAAACGGACGAAAGAAACTCCTTGTTTCAAAAGAAACTTTCTGGTCTCTTGAGAGAAGGAGATATGTTCAGGAGGAGGAAAAAAAAAGAGGAAACTTTATGAATGGTTTGGTGAGGAGGAGGTCGTGTAATGTAATATCTTGTGACCAAGATCACCACAAAGAGATATGCCTAAAGAAGTTGTTATATGGTAAAATCGGCTTCTGTCGGAAAGTTGGAAGACCAAAACTGAGATGACTGGACGGTGTGTCCAACAATTGGGCTACGGCAATTGAAGAGCAGCCGCAATAGACAGACAAATATAGAAAAGGCCGGACCCACTAGGGTTGTGGAGCCAATAAGATAAATTTGATCGTTAAATTATGGGTGGGCGTGAAGTGCCAAATATCAGATCAAACCAAAGATCGGCTATCTGGCTTACTAATTTTAATAGGACCCTTATCTAAAATCTTAATAAATCTTCATTCTCTTGAATGGTTCAGATTCAAAGAGAAAGAATGTCAAGGAGCAGCGTTACTGATCCACAGTTGATTGTTTTTGTTTTTTTTGTAGTTTATACAACCATTTAATAATTTTTGGACGAACTGATAATGGCCTTAATGAACTAAATAAAGAATAAAATAAATCATCAATAAAATCACCTTTGTTTGTTCGGAATTTTCATATTCATCAAGATTAGTAGTTATAAGCTCCATAAGACTTGCGTTTACACTTTTTGCAGTATCTCGTATACCTAAAATAAAGTACCATGTACAAATAATTAAAAAAAAAAACATATACAGGATGTCCCAATAGTCTGAGACAATATCACATTAGTTAGCTCAGGATGTACTTTCCGATACCGAGTTTAGTAAACACTAGACCTATTATTTTTACTTTCTCTTACTCCTAGTAAGAGGAAGTATTGTAATCGTGTCAAATTTTCGATATTGAGTTTTCACCGGAAATATCCGTTTTGAGGTCCCCTGAGTCAAAAAATGTGGTTTTTAGCAATGGTCTGTGTGTGTGTGTGTGTATGTGAACAGCATAGCTCAAAAACGAAAAATCGTAGAAAGTTCAAACTTGATATTCCGTTTAGGTATCACCATGGGATCTGACGGTGGTTATGTGTCAAATTCCTCAACCGGAAGTACCACTTTACTAGTTGTTTTTTTTTTTTTACGTTTTTGCGATATTCTCAAAAATGGCTCCGAACGATTTTCTTAAACTTGGTTATATCAACTACACATACAAGGGCTACAACTTTTATTTGAAACATTTCTCCCAAAAATTCATTTAAGGGCCTTCTGGGGGTGGGGTGGGTTTCGTTTCCATCTTAAAGCTGTTTCAGTTTATTAGACAATTCTGTCATCTAAATAATGTTAATTAGAATTAAATATGTTGTTGAAATTCCGAGTTTGAAAAAATCAGATAACCGGAAGTGCGTTTGTTTTGACACTTTACTAAATGATTCTTTCATTTTTTCGCGATTTTCTCAAAAATGGCTCCGACGATTTTTCTTGAAAAAACTTTGTATACAAAATAAAATTGCAAGATCTACATCTTTTATTTAAGACATTTCTCTGGAAAAATTCATGTAAGGCAGTTTTAGGGGAGGGGTGGGGTTGCAGCTTCCCCTAAAGTGGTATCATAGTTGATTATACAATTCTATCATCCAAACAAAATTAATTAGAAATAAACAGATGGCCAAAATTCCAGTTTAAGAAAATTGTAAGCCGGAAGTGCGCTTATACTGAACAGCTTTTTTCAGTTTTCGACGAATTTCGTTATATTTGGTACACAAACTATAACATTTGTCAATTATAATTTTGAGAACAGGAGTAAGAGAAAGTTGTGTGAGTGTTTCACACCAGACTTTTTCACTAGAGAGAGAGAGAGTGAGAGAGAGGTGTGTCAATAACTTTTTATTTGTCATTCCTTCTTTTAGTAGTTTTACAAATAAAATAGGACCTGACATATTTGAAGTAGTGTGTGTGTGTGTGTGTGGGGGGGTATGACTGTATTTCATTCACTAAGTATGCGTATTTTCATATATAATGGATAAACATGAGTGAATATCTACCCTATTATATAAAAAGATTAGTTAAAAATCTATTACGCTTTGATGTCACTTTTTGATACAAATGTTTCTGCCAGAACCGTGGACTGATTCCCGAATTTCCAATAACAACCCAGCACAGCTCCCAGGAGCCGGCAAAGCCGCCGAATTAGGTTGTTACAGTAATTAAATATAATACAATGTGATATTTGTTGTGGTTGGTTCCGCAAAGCTGGAAAGCATCGGAGATATTTTCCGTGATAGCCTGCTTCTTTTTGTGGTCAACGACCGGTTTCGGGCGTTCGCCCATCATCAGGATGTTTTTTTTTTTAAAAATAGTGTGATAATATAGACTTGCACAGAGTAAATTCAGTTGATACATTGTGAACCAACAAATTCGGTGTATCAATTGAATTTGCTCTGTGCAAGTCTATGTTATCACACCGTTTTGATAAAAACATCCTGATGATGGGTGAACGCGCGAAACCGGTCGTTGACCACAAACAGAAGCAGGCTATCACGGAAAATATGTCTGATACAATG
>JAAEAF010008491.1:0-23965 GCA_011037195.1 Triatoma infestans
AGTAATCAGATTTCTGAAGGAATATACATTAATTTTGGTATTCATCACAAGTAAACAATTTTTTTAAATTTTGGCGACATATTTAACATATTACAAAATAGAAATCGTATCACACAATTAATATTTATTCCCGGGAAGTTGTGTCTGCTTTTTGCATAAGCTTTGCATTTATTTTCAAATATAATACAGTAGTCATTGCAAAAGTTCTGATACGGGAACTGATGAAATAAAAATTCTCTATTGTAAAATAAAAATTAAATCTATTTTATAAATCCCTTTGTTGTCAATGACCTTTTTCCTGGCAAAGTCTGAATCCCTCTAAGAAAAAAAAAAACAATAAAGATAAAAGAATCTAAATGTCATTTATTGATTCTACAAATGTGAATCATTTTCCGCTTAAAATCTGATGGGCAAAGATCAGGAGAATACGAAATACGATCAATGAATAAGTAGATCCAGGTAAACTCTTTTGAGTTTCTCCCTAGTTTGCCAAGACGTGTTTCTCCCTAGGTTTGGCATTAACGAACTGAAAAACAATCCCTTTTCGATTAGTTAAAGCAAGTCTTTTTTTTTGACTGACCGATTTCATTTTATCTAACTGATGACAGTATTCAATAGAGTTAATGGTTTCATTGTTACGAAGAGTTTATAGAAAGGTAATACCCGACAATCTCACTAAATTGACAGTAAAGCTCTTTTAGGGTGTAAGCCAGACTTGTGACCAACTTCCTGGTCCCAATAAATTGTTGCATTGAATCCATTTTTCAGCTCACGTAAACAGGTGATCCAAAAATAGATAACGATCTTATCTCTCTAGTAGTCTACGGCAAGCAGTGATTCAGGACATTTTGTTTTCTTCGCTTAGAAGATATGGAACCCAAACAACAAGCTTGGAAACATATCCCATCCTTTTTACTGTGACAAAATGCTGTTTATGTATCAAACATAGTCTTCTAGCGAACTTCTGAGTTGTTATTAGAAGATTTTCTGTGAGCAAATTTTGAATAGACTCATCATTAACCAAATTAGGGCAACCAGACCTTGCTTGGTCTTCCAAGTAGAAATTTACTTGCCTAAAACTTTGCAAACCACTGTTTCACTGTAATTTCTGAAGTAGAATCACTTCCCTCCCAAATGGATTCCGGCACATTTGAACACTTCCGAAACTCATACAGCATAACATGTCTAAAATGCCCGTTCTCAGCACTTATATTTTTAATTTTAAATGAACTAGTAAAAAGTATTGAAATTCAACTATATTAGTTCCAGAGTACTTTGTGACATGTTTGTGTTTATATTAATGGTATTAATTGTGTTTACATCATTAGCAAAAGTTAATGGTTTGAAGTCCTATTAAAACTTCGTATCAGTATTTTCCCAATGACCTTTATATATTGTCTGCTAACCAACCTATATAACTGTTAATTACTTTAATCATTTCTAAAATAAGTTTACTTATCATCATAAAACCTTTTAACATGATATTATCCCAGATTTATTTGGATATAATGAGGTATTTATTATATAATACAACTCATTCCGCCATCAGAACGTTTTCATCTCCTCGGTTCAGTTTAACAGCCTAATTAGAACTAGAATATTATCAAAAGAGAGTTCAGAATTCAAAGAACTAAATAAATTCAGTTTTATAACAAATAATAATTAACAGAAAACAAAGCTTATTGTATATTATATTCACAAACAGAATGCGGATAATTTCGTCAATTTTGTTAATTAAACATCCAAAAGTAATAATATAAAAGGTCTCAGGTTCTGAATTTTTGTTGTTGTCACATTTGGAAATAGAATATGTAAATGGAAATAAAATACTAATTAAAACAGCGTAAAAGACGGTTTGAGAAGGACCTATTAATCTCTTAATGCAGCACCCTTCCTTTTCCTGCTCGCCATAATAATGTCGGCCTCACACTAACATGTAAAAAGAGCACATTTTGATAAGAGTACTTCCAACTCATCCCAGCTACACACACACACACACAGCCCTTTTTTTTAAGGCCCCATTTAAGGCCAAAAGAGGGCACATTCTAGTAAAAAGAGCTCTTCTCCTATTACTAATTCAAGTTCAAATACCAAGTTCCACTAAAAAGTCATCAACTATTTTTTCGTGAGATGCTGGAACAAAAAATGGACAAGCAGAAAAACAAAAGTAATTTTGCTGCGCTACAAGTTTTAAGGAAATAAAAAGGATTGAAATGGAGTAAGGATTGAAAAAGCAAATTAGCTCAATTGAAATCGATATTGAGTTTATTATTTCATTTGTAGAGAGGATTTTCATAACAAACGAGTTTTTAATTTCACTATTATCAAAAAATATTTGACGTGATACACTCAAAATGTTTTCTCTTATAGCAGTTCACAAGATTTAAACAATAATTTTTATTCAATAACATATAGTTTTATTAAATATTTGCTAATTACTTAATATTATCGGATATTAAGGGGAATTTTTAATACTGAAGCTGTTTAATTAGATCTCCAAATATATATGTATATTATTTTGTATCATCCGCTTATCACAAGTAAATAAACATTAAGTTAATGCCGAAGAAGGTATTTAATCTTCTTCGTATTCTAATGGATGTGTTAGGTGGAGAGAATTTATGTCTGGTTGATGCTATAAGAAGAAACTTGGTTAACACTGGTTAACTAATGTATTAATTAAGAGACACAGTTTGCCTGGACTTTACAATAAAGAAATGTTTAAGGAGAGTGGTATGAAAATGACACGTGGCGATAGGATGTATTAAACTGAATTCAACTGTATTTATGGACTGTCGGTCTTTATATATACATCTTCTCCCACTCCAGTCTGAGAGAGTGGTTGAGCTTCTCTTGGTCTCTTTGGTTGCTGTTACAGTATCATCTTCTCTTATAACATAGGAAGGATTTTAATCAATGAACTAAAATGTTTCCCAATTGTTAAATAAAGCATCTTTAAGTCTAAATCTTCAAACTTGTTTTCATGAAAAGTTGGAAAAAACAGAAACATGGATTCATAAAATCTGGCAAGAATTGTTTGTAAAACAATAATGGTGATGACAAAGATCCTCCCACTATTGTTTACCACCGACCACTACGATTCTTGGCAGTATTTGTCCGAAACTTAAACCAACCACTACTAGAAATCGAACTTAAACCAACCACTACTAGAAAAAAATGTGTATGATTACTATTTAAGAGAAATTAGTGACGCGGAGTTTTCTTCATGACCAAGGTAGTATTAGTCACAATATCCTCTCCGTAAAATGCTTCAAATAAATGTGATTAGATATTTTTATATCTAAACAGAACACGAAGTTTAAAGAAAATCGTTGAAGCCATACTTATACTGTAAAAAATATAAAATAAAATAAAATTAGTAAAGTTGCAATTCTGGTTGATGATTTTTGCCCAAAACCTCATTGTCATACGCGTCTCCTACTCAGTCACAGTTCTCCTGTCACAGGTCTGCACAAGGATGCAGAGCTTATTAGCCCCACCTTGTAAAGGTGATTTTACCGAACCTACCGTAACCCGAGAGATTTGGTTCCTACCAAAGGCACTTTGGTCCTACCTTTACAAAGATTGGCATCATCCTTTTAGCTGTGCATAGCCCCTGGGCTCGCACTCCAGAGTGTGCCTTATACTGGCTTCGGAGCAAATCTCCAATGGCTGCACCACGAACCACTCTACTGGTTATTCCCAGGACAGGCTCGGGACCACAGAACGGTGTATTCGCCCCGTTCCTGGCCAGTTGATCCGCTGAACCATATTATTGTACCAACCAACGGATGTTAATCTCTATCGTCTAATTTTTATTATCGTCTGTTATGTGAATCAGTATCCAAATATTAATGAAAATAATTTAATTTATAAAAGTGAAGCAGGTTTATCAAATATTGCAAGTATAAATACCAACAATAATTTTATAGACAGGGAAGGGAATAGCTAAGCGGTTAGCGTACTGGACTTTCACGCGGAGGACCCGGATTCGAGTCCAGCTGTGCAACTCACTGTCCGGTAATGGACAGTGTTGTCTGTAACGAGAGCACACTTTCCGCAGGCCGGCAATGTACTAGAAGACTCTGGGCGCCAATGACCATAGATATTGACGCGCCTTAAAAAAAAATAATAATAAAACTTTATATACGCTAATGTAGTTAATGCGCAAATAATAATAATAATAATAACTCTATGAATAAGTATGAATCTGGTGAGAAATAAATAATATTTTAGACAAAGCAAAAACAATAGCTGAGGAAATTGTTTGGCAAAAAGCATTTTCCTATCTTTATAATAGTTGGCTATGGTTAAAGGAAAAATATTTGTTTTATATTACAATAAAGATTAAATAATTGATTTTCAAAATATTCATTTCAAAAATTAATTAAGAATATTAAGAGAGTTTGTTTTACTGGGGCAAGGTCATTTTCTAAACTGAAAGAAATGAAAACCCTCTCATCTGCTATCAATTTATGGAACATAATGGGCTGCGTATTTTAGCATAACAAAGAAACAAAGTGGAAACTAGATATCTGATAATTTTTCTAAAAGTTATTCATGCGTAAAAAAATTTAATTAGAACATATTTTAACATTTAATAATTAATTAAAATTTGATTATTGTAGTAGAAACTTGAAATGTCAAATTTTCGAAATTTGATTTATTTAACGGAAATAGACGCTTTGAACTTCTGTGAATACGGAAAAGTGGTGTTTAGGAATTGATTTATGTGGGAGTGTGTGTGGGGGGGGGAGTGTGTGTGTGTGTGTGTGTGTGTGTGTGTGATAGCTTAGATAAATAAATGCTTTATTTAAATGTTAAATTTAATTAATTCTTATCAAAATAAAAATAAACTCCAACCATTATACTAATTAAAACACATTAACAATCTGTAATTATAAAAAAAAAAAAAAACAATTTTGGCATTGTATATATCGTTTATGCCAGGAAATTCAGTACTAAGTTTTACAATTAAAATTTTTATGATTTATTTTTATTTTTTGAAATTATGCTTAAAAATTAAATTATTATATTAATAAATTTCTGTATATTGCCATGCTTCATATACATAATTTATTGTAAAGCAGCTTCCAATTTTTACCATTCAGTTTACTAAGTTATGGGTTCATTTGATAATGTTTTCTTACAAAAATTAATAGATCCTGGTGGAAAATTAATAGACGGTAGTGCCAACGTGGGCCATGCTGCTAAGAAATGTACTCCATCCTCTATTTCTTTTAAATTACACAGTGTAACAGCAACTAAAGAGAGTAAAGAGAAGAGAAACGAACCCAACCACTCTCTCGGACTGGAGTAGGAGACACATATATATAGAGCGACGGACGATCCAGAGATATACAGTTCAAGATAGTTCATACTACTGAGTTCATACAGCCAATCACTACGTGTCATTACCCATTTTCCACTTTATCATACAGTATCATTTCAAGTGTAAAGTCCAGGCAGACAGTGTCATTCATTATTATTATATATAGTTAACCAGTGTTAATCCTGTCTTCTTATTTCATCAACCAAACCCAAATTCTCTCCACCTAACTAATCCATTATATTGGTGGCAGCGCTTTTCCAATCCCGCTTCAGCTTTCGAAGAAAAAAGGTAGGTCATTTTTTCAATATTACATATTTACTATTTTTTTAATATTTAATCCAACATTGACTTCAATTTTTAATATTATTTTTACATTTTATTCTTTTGTACCTTATCGACTTTTTTTCTCTCATGAAAAGAGCCGATATCATCAGAGAACTAAAACAACACAATCTCCCAATAGGCGGTAATTTATTAGTTTTGAAAGAAAGCTTATCAAAAATTTATAAAATGGCAACTTATAATAATTGACGGTCAGCGAAAAACTGTCGATGAAGCAATCGCGTGTCTTTTAAATAAGTGCAATACTCAAAATTCCGTGAATATTAGAAATCTACAAATGATAAATAATTTACCCATATTCGATGGATCGCACAATAGCGATATTTCGAGCTTCATAGACCAACTTAATTATTACAGTGTCCTCTCTGGTTGGTCTGACGCGGACAAATTGGAAATTTTAATACTTAAATTGACTGGTCCCGCAAAGATTTATTTTGACACATTTAAAAATCAATGTGCAGACACAATAATGCCCCTTTAACCTATCAGACGGCGATAGAAAATCTCATAAACAGATTTAAGAAAGAAAAAACACCAATAGTCCTATTACAACATATCACTAGCCTGCATCAAAAGCTAGTCTCCATTAACTTAGCTAGTTTCAACAACCCAGGATAGCTGCAACAAACTCGTAACCAAACAAAATGTGCTACAGATATATACTTAGCCGCACGCTCAAATTTTTCACATATTAAAAATTTCTTCAGGAGAGGGGATGATGTAACAGCAACCCAAGAGAGATCAGCAAATAAAGAGAGTAAAGAGAAGAGAAACGAACCCAACCACTCTCTCGGACTGGAGTGGGAGACACCCACATATATATATATATAGAGCGACATTCCATAGATATACAGTTCATACAGTTCATACTACTGAGTTCATACAGCCAATCACTACGTGTCATTACCTATTTTCCACTCTATCATACAGTATCATTACAAGTGTAAAGTCCAGGCAGACAGTGTCACTCATTATTATTATACATAGTTAACCAGTGTTAACCTTGTCTTCTTATTTCATAAACCAGACAAATTTTCTCCCCTTAACTCATCCATTATAACAGTAAACACAATAGTATTCTATTTCGAATGTATGTATCTTTTAAAATTGTGATTCAGGAGATCGCCTCTGCATTTCATTACCGTGCTCTACATTTTTTATCCATATTATCATTTATATAATTTATTAATAACTTGCCTTACCCTTCATCTGTAATAGTTTTTTTTGTAGTTACCTATCATTTTGGGAAATACTGGTTTTCACTTCTCCAAATCTGAAAAAATCTATTTCTATTGTGCAACCATTATTTAGTAAATAATTCTTCACAAGTTTTACACCATAAAATATTATTTTTTTTATTATTTCAATGGCTACTGTGTTCGCAAACGTATCCGAAAATTTCAATTTTTTGTTAATGTAGTTAAAATTTAATTAGCAAAGTGTAATATTATGTACAACCGGTTTTCACGTCTACCTATAAAGTGAGTTTGGGGTATTCTGTGGTAAATATAAAAGTTTTTTTTAATGAAACACCTCTGTATTTTCTTAATTTTCTCATAGTATTTATACCCCCCACACCTTGCCAACGAAACTTCTAATACTCCCTTATTATGGCCTCAAATAATTTCCATTTTGAATTTAGCGGCAGATCTTTCTTATAGAAGAACACATTCCATATAAACCCTGTAAAATAATTTTTGGGGGGAAAAGTGATATGTATTTGTCTGTGCAGTGAGCTATCCAAGTATGAGGAAAATAGTTGGAACCATTTTCAAGAAAACCAAATACGTATAGGAAACGCACTTCCGTTTAACTGACTCTCTTCAAACATGGAATTTAGCAATGCTTCTAATGCATATTAATAGCCTGCAAGGGGGGTCTGTTACATGCAGTTACTTAGGCAGTAGCGACCCCAAAGGTTACTACAGCTCGGTACGCCATGCGCTTAAACTACATACCCTCTACTCTTTACAGACAAGGACAAACACAGTACACAAACTAGAATCTCCGTCCCTAGTTAATTGGCGTAAGCCATGGGAGAAGGAAGGGATTAGCTCAGTGGTAGCGCGCTGGACTAGCAACGCCTTCCACTGGATACGAATCCAGCAAGCTGCCCTTAATTTTCTCTTCCTAGGAGACTCTACAACTCACTGTCCGGTGATCGGAAGTGTTGTCTGTAGCTAGACAACACAGCTTGGAGGCTGGCAGTGCACTGAGCAGGCTCCGGGGGCACAAAAGATCTTTCAGGTCGCAGTGCAGTAATCCCCTACAACAATCTACAATCTACACATTGCATATACTCTTACTATTAACTGCTAATTTTGCTTTTCCACATTGTTCCAGGATTTAACATGTAAATTCTATAATTTTTACTGCATTGCGAATTGAATGATCTTGTCTATCTAATTTTAAGACAAGTAATACAAGTCCCCTGATCCCATGCACAGTTGCACAACAAGCTATGCTGTATACACATTCCAGAGCGTTAAAAAATATTTCTTCTTAATACTTGTGAAATGTAAAAAAAAATTGCTCGCATATTGTGGGTAATATTGCGCACGTATTTTTTAAGGTGGGTTCACACGGAGTAGTGAAGCGGGCTAGAGCACTACTTGGTCTGAGCAGGCGTTTACGACTTGCTTATTCAACTGAAGAACTCACGAACTTTTGCAGTTCACACGGTGCTCTCGTCGGTCGTACCGTGTTCTCGCTCGTTGTTCAATCATGACTGAACGTAAAGCTGTGAAAGTTGTTTGTGAAATATTAATACATGAGTTGAGAAATCATTTGAAAACCTGAAATAAAAGAAAATGCAGGCGTGTGTGGGTTCGGGACTGCGTGAAGAGGCGTTATGCACTCAGTGCCACCAATAATATTTGCAGGGAGTTATCCTTGGAACATCAAAATAGCTACAGAAATTTCTTTAGGTTGGAACCAAATCTGTTTTTGATTTTGGTCAATTAAGTGAAACCAACGATTCAAAAAAGATGACACCAATATGAGAAGAGCGATTCCGGCAGAAGTGAAATTTCCTGTCACCTTAAGATTCTTAGCTACCGTTGATTCATTTTCCAGTCTACAATCTATTCAGGATACCCAAAAATACTATCAGTAACAATACGACTGAAGCGGTCGTGCTCACTCCAACCAATCGGAGATTTCACGCCCCGCCTTTTTGAGGGCAGGCATGTCCCCCATTCCCACTACTGATGTGCCCACGAGGTCATGATCACGACGACATAGCCGATGGCTAGTACTCTCGCCCGCTTCACTATTCTGTGTGAACCCACCTTTATTCTTGTGGATCTACAGTCACTCTCTTCACGCTTGTTTATTACCCACTAATCTAGTTTTTGCTATTAGAGTAAACATATTTACCCGTCATCATTTTTCAGTGAGATTGATTCTTTCAACTTGTTTGAAAATCGAGTCGATTTTATTAAGATGGTTAATTTTACAAGTAACTGAAATTCGTCCAATGATAGGACCAAAAATCTTCATGTCAATAAAGATTTTATTAGTTGTAAGTCTACATATTGATTTAGTTACAATGGAAAAGTTGAAATGCTGAAAATTTAGAACTTATTATCGATTAAAGAATAGGGAATTCAAGAGTCCCCAAAACAAGAGTGGTGGCAACAATAGTTAACAAAATTGTGATAAATTTACTCGATTGTTTTGTAAACCAAACAATAGTTTGTAGAACAAGGACCAATCGGACCTCATAGAATAAAATATGAAGTGAAGAATTTTAAAAGATGACAAAGTAGGTCACCAGCGATATCTGGTGGACAACTGACGAAGTACGCCAATACAAATTTAAAAGTAATGCGATCTAGCGACACAATACTATATCAAAAAAGTACGTTAATTAATGGATGAATTAAATATAAAATCCGTTATGGGTTCCGTCTTTTGTTAATGTTCGTTTTATTAAAAAAAAAAACAAAATTAAACTTAAAAGTCAATTGTTGTATCCGTTTTCGAAAAAAATAAAAATGACAAAAATTATCTAAAAAAAAAAAAAATAATAATAATTAACAAACACAAAATTACCACATCCTGTTGAAGATTTCTGACTGAAATCTTCGTGTTGACACCTTGGTGATCTTGTACTTTAGTTACTAACCACAAACTCATCAAAATAGTTTCGAGTTAGACCAACTAATAAAAATGTAACCGAACAAAGTATTCGAAGATTTATCTAATTCACTAGTTTAATCAAAACCAAATTTAAACACTGCTGGTTAATTATCTTTGAGTTATGGATTCAACGAAAATTATGGGGAGAAAAAATGTGATGACATACAATCACATCATTATGTTAATGAAATAAAAATACAAAATAAGATTAAAAAAAGTAATTAAGAAAGATAAATCTTCATACAACTTGTGTGGTGATGTATTAGATCATACTAAATTATTTTATGGACGAATTATCCCTCATAAACATATCTATTTGTTTAACAAATCTTTGAAGATTTTAAAAAAAGTAAATATTTTTAACGATTATTTACTTTAGCTTTTTTTTTTAATTTTATTTAATTACGTGTTTGTGTTTATTAATTATCATAATGAGAATAATTATAACTGTTGAATTCTTCCTAAACTAAGCAAAAATTTAATTAATGGATATAATTTTAAATTTATAGTTAATTGAACCACTGTGTTTTGTGGTAAAAAAAAAAAAAAATCTGGTGTGAAACACTCACACAACTTTTCTCATACTCCCAGTTCTCAAAATTATAATTGACAATTTTATAGTTTGTGTACTAAATTTAATGAAATTCGTCGAAAACTGAAAAACCTGCCCAGTAAAAGCGCACTTCCGGTTTACTAATTTTCTTGAAACTCGGAATTTTGGTCATCTATTTATTTCTAATTAATTTTGTTTGGATGATAGAATTGTAAAATCAACTATGGTAGCACTTTAAAAAAAAAAACATAACTCCACCCCTCCTCCAAAAGTTCCCTTAAATGAATTTTGCCAGAGAAATGTTTTAAATAAAAATTGTAGATCTTTGTATGTTTAGATTTATATAAGATGTTTCAAGAAAATCGTCTGAGACATTTTTGAGAAAATCGCCAAAAAGTGAAAAAAATCATTTAGTAAAGTGGTAATGTAAACGCACTTTCGGGTATCTGATTTTTGGAAACTCGGAATTTCAACAACATATTCAATTCTAATTAACATTATTTAGATGCTAATAAAGATTCTCCATACCTTCATTTCTGATGATGTAGCTCATATAGTTAGCAACTCTCTCTGCCATATCAAGTTTTTGTTTAGTACATATTTTGTTTTTAGTTTGTTTTATGGAAATTATATGTAACACCGATTAACATTTTTTTTAAATTTTATTCCTGAATAAGACACGATTTGTCGAAACGTTATAAAAGATTTTAAAAAAAAGTGTAAATTTTATTGATCGCTCCTCGAGATATCCTTTAGTTATTATTTAGATGATAGGATTGTTTAATAAACTGAAATAGCACTTAAGATGAAAACTTAACCCCATCCCTCCCCAATAACTGCCCTTAAATGAATTTTCCCAGAGAAACATTTCAAATAAAAGTTGTAACTTTTTGTATAAATAGTTGATATATCCAAGTTTGAAGATAATCGTAAGAGTTATTTTTGAGAAAAATGCAAAAAAGTCAAAAAAAAAATATATAAAAAAAAAAGTGGTACTTCCGGTTGAGTAATTTTAACAGATGACCCACTGTCAGATGCCATGGTGATATCTAAACGGAATATCAAGTTTCAACTTTCTACGGTTGTTCGTTTTTGAGCTATGCTGCTCAAAGACACACACACACACACAGAACATTTGCTAAATTCCACTTTTTTGGACTCAGGGGACCTCAAAACGGATATTTCCGGTGAAAACTCGATATCGAAAATTTGACGACGATTACAATACTTCCTCTTACTAGGGAGTAAGAGAAAGTTAAAAGAATCTGCACTGCATTCACATTGCATTTTATATAGTTATAAGTGGCAAATCTTCCTCCAACCTATTATTACTAGATGTTCAATTGCCTTTAATATTATACCCAATGAAAGAATCTAAACTTAACAAAAACTAATTTTCTGTAGAAAGCATAACTTTCCCTCCATAAACATTCTCGGAGAAAAGATTCAACAAAAGTGATAGGTTTCCGTCTTTTATAATTAGCGTGCTAAATTTAATAAAATTTTCTTGTTTTCTTTTTTGATTGGAGAACGTCCCAGAAAACTAAAAAGAATGTTCAGTAAAAACTGTAATAGGATCCAAAGAGAGGATTCACAGCAGAGAAAGAGAGGCAAAAATGACAGGACCACTCTCTCGGATTAGAGTGGGAGAAACTACATAAATACAGCGACGGGGATATGAGAGTTCACTCGCCAATCACAACGTGTCATTTATCTTACCCTATATCACTCTACCATACTCTTTTTTATTACTTTCTCTTACACCTAGTAATTGTACTCGTGTCAAATTTTCGATATCGAGTTTTCACCGAAAATATCCGTTTTGAGGCCCCCTGTGTCCAAAAAAGTGGTTTTTAGCAAATGGTCAGTGTGTGTGTGTGTGTGTGTGTGTGTGTGTGTGTGTATGCATGTATGTATATATGTATGTGAACAGCATAGCTCAAAAACGAAAAGCCGTAGAGAATTGAAACATGACATTCCGATTAGGTATCACCATGGGATCTGACAGTACGTTATCTGTCAAAATTCCTCAACCGGAAGTATCACTTTATTAATTGGATTTTTTTACTTTTGTGCGATTTTCTCAAAAATGGCTCCGACGATTTTCTTTATACTTGAAAAATCAACCACACATACAAAGAGCTACAACTTCTATTTGAAACATTTCTCCGGAAAAATGGATTTAAGGGTACTTTTGGGGGAGGGGTGGGGCTAGGATTTATCTAAAATGCTATTTCAGTTTATTAGACAATTCTGTCATCTAAATAATGTTAATTAGAATTAAATATGTTGCTGAAATTCTGAGTTTGAAAAAAAATCGGATAACCGGAAGTGCGTTTACTTTACCACTTTATTAAATGATTTATTCTCTTTTTCCCAATTTTCTCAAAAATGACTCCAACGATTTTCTTGAAACTTCTTATATAAACTAAACATGCAACGATCTACAACTTTTATTTAAAACATTTCTCTGGGAAAATTCATTTAAGGTCCTTTTTTAGGGGTGGGGTGGGGTTATGTTTTTCTCTAAACTGCTAACATAGTTGATTATAAAATTCTATGATCGAAACAAAATTAATTAGAAATAAATAGATGGCTAAAATTCCGAGTTTTAAGAAATTTAGTAAACCGGAAGTGTGCTTTTACTGAACAGTTTTTTTCAGTTTTCGACGAATTTCGTTAAATTTGGTGCATAAACTATAAAATTTGTCAATTATAATTTTGAGAACAGGAGTATGAGAAATTTGTGTGAGTGTTTCACACCAGATTTTTTTAATTATTTAATTACGTGTTTGTGTTGTTTATATTATCATAATGAGAATAATTATATTTTACTTTAGTGTCACTTCTTACATTATACAGGGTTCACCCATATCTAGTTTGTTTATTCAAACCAAACCATTTCTCTCATTCATCACACCCACTATAAAACGCATTTACAGTAAGCCTATTTTCTACAAACTCAGAATTTTGGTAACATATATTTAATTCTAATTAATATTATTTAGACGATAGAAATGTATAATAAACAGAAATAGTTCTCTAGAGAATATCTAACCCCAATCCTCTCTTAAAAGACCTGTTAAATTAGACGTTTTCATCAAGATGCTTTTTGTCAAACAGTGTGGATAACATTGATTTGCCCAGACCAAATAGTTATCATGCTATGTTATCACACTATTTGACTAAAAGCATCCTGATGATGGGCGAATGCTCGATACCGGTCGATGACCACAAAAAAAAGCAATATCACGGAAAATATCTCTGATTAGTTGTGTGTATTTGATAGGCCACTTTAAAATAAAATTGTTTCCAAAAAAGTTGCAAAAAACTAAAAAAATTCCATCATTAAGGTGGTACTTATGGTTGAGGAATTTTGACAGAAAACTTCCTGTCGGTTCCATGATGAGCCCCACACGGAATGTCAAGTTTGAACTTTCTGTGCTTTTTTTTGTTTTTGAGCTATGCTGGTCACATTCACAAACCATTTTCTAGAAACTACTTTATACCTAGTTGGAAATTTTAATAAACGATTAATTGTTCTGGTATAGACCCATGCGTTACACACTTTGGTCTTTAGAAATTGGCTAAACAGAAGCTGATCATGTGAAAAGAAATGATTTTATTAAAGGAATAATATTGTAACAAGAAAAATAACCTCAGTTACACGATTGTAACGTAACACGTGGATAACCTCAATGTGATTCACGCATCCATATACGTATGCCAACAGAAAGGAGAGGATAACCTAACGAGATAACTTCATTAACATCCTCACTTAGTTCACTGTTACAAATCAGCTAGTTTCATTTAGTATTTGGTTTACAATAGTTTCAGTTTTTATGTTTATTTATATTTTATTATTATCATCATCATTTTTGTCTCGATCATTTTAATTCTAATAAAATTCTAAAATTCCGAGTCTCTTAGGGCTCTTGGTTATACCTGCTTTGAGGAAGTGTACGCTGTTGATGATGAGGGCTCTGCGCGAAATGCAGACATAGTGGCCTTTAAAAGGGACAGCAGACTAGCGTACATCATTGATCCGACGGTGCGTTATGAAAATAACGATCCACAGCAGGGGCATAAGGTGGACACAGAAAAGCGTGCCATTTACAGCAAATGTATTACATATCTCTCCGAGAAGTATAGAGATATGTTTGGGAAACGGGACTATAAAGTGCGTGGTCTATGGTTCGGTGCTCGAGGGACTATTCCAAAGAAAACGGTGGAATTTTGGGACGAGGTCGGTATAGACCCGAATATATTGCCAAGGCTAACGGAGGAGATTATTATAGACTCTCTAGCCATCATTAACCACCACATCTACAGTTAGACTTTGCGCACACACGTCTGTTGTCGAAAAGTGGAAAACAATAATAAAACAAAATTATCTGTTTCATGATTTAATCTGTGTAATAATGTATTGTTTTCTCTTTCTTTGTTTATGTCAGTTCGATTGATTGGTAAGCTGTGTGTTAGCAACTTGACATTGTCGAGCAGCCCCACTGACAATTCTTTACGAATAAAGTGTTTCTCTCTCTTATTTTTATCGAGTTTTTAGAAAATGTCAAAAAAAAAAAAAAAAAAAAGTTAATAGAAATAAAAAAAATTAAGTTGAATATGAAAAATAGGAAGAAAAAAAAACGATTACCGTAAATATAAGAATTTAGAAAGAGAAACGAATCATATTGAATTATGTTTAAAGTTAAATCAAAATAACGAAATAATCAAAACACGAGTGCTGTTCGTGTGACTGTGTTGTGGGGGCGCGTCTGTACATCACTTCAGATTATCCGAGCCAACAGAACAGGTGCATGAAAAAAGTTCAGAGAATTAATACGAGTTTTCTCCGATTGTCATCTTTATTTATTTTCCAAGTACATGGAACACAAAGGCCTATCTGTGAACTAAGTGCGTCTATCTTGGTTTGGATAGAACCCACGATAGAAATAAGGCCAGGCTGATTTGTCATTTGGAAAGTGAAATATTGTTGGAATTTAAAATTGCACTGTTGAATATTTTACGGCGAAAATACGAGAAAGATTATGAACTTCCTAACACGAGTATTATACGATATTTCTATTATTAGTTTATCGTTATATAATTGCATTTATAGCGTTATATAAAAATTAAAAGTCATAATAAATTGGTTGTTATATTGTTTGGATCTATTCAATGCCAGACATCGTAAAGGTGTAGGCTGACCTGCAGAGAGACAACAAATGAGTTTTTTTATTTATATATCAATTTATTTTTAATTTTTCCATACAAGTAAGAGTATCTGTGAACCGTATATACTAAAACTCAAATTCTATCATTGCCGTTATTATTTAGTAAAGTTTACAGAGATAAAAAACAACTGAGAGATAAAATTATTGGTTAGAAATATTTTATTCATTATCCAAGGGACCTTCAGTTGTTTTTCAACTGAGTTACTTACATAACAGAATCGTTTGGTCAATATACCTGATGGATTTTTATATTTTTATTTTTAAAACTTAGTGTTGAAGAGTTGCATACAAATAGTAGTATTATGTAAACGTAAGGAAGGCTGACCTGTGGAAGTGAGGTCCTGAAAGAACGATCTTCAGTATAAGGTCCAAGATCTAGTTTCAACTTACTTCTGTCTGTATGTTTCTCTTCTGTATCTCGACAGGTCTCACTGCAACATTCATACAATTTTCTTTCAAAAACTTCAATATTATTTCCGAATTTATCTAATAAATATGACTAAATATTGAAAATATATATTATTAGGAAAAAATAAAATCTATAATATAAAAAAATAAAATGCACATTTTTTTATTGTAAGCATTAAAAAAAAAAAAAATAATGTGTGCAAATAATATTAATTTAGCGTTAAATCTAAAATACTCACACGACTTTCTGTTATTGCAGTCTACATAGTTATGATTGTCTTCAACTTATCATTTTTATTGTCTTCAATCTGACAGCGAAAGGATGCCCTCAAGGTGGTTGGTCTCTCACCAAGGCTATAGTGTGCTGTCATGGATGAACTGTTAACCAGCATAAATTCATCGGGATCCTATGGGGATTTTATTTTAACTATTGGGGCGATGTCTGACCACTATCTCAGACTTCGTAAATTCCGAATATTGGGTGAAAAAAGACTGATACAAAGTATCGGGCTTAAACAGTGGCTAAACGGGCTAAACAGGAAGGTTTTTGCCAGGACTAAGCGATATGACCATTCTAACCATACATCGTGAGATGCTTTTAAAGTTCCTATTACAGGTTCCCTTCTGAAAGAATGTTGAAGACTTTATTTTCGATCATGCTAGGTTAGCTTTTAGGGAAGATTGAGTCCGTCTGGTGTAATACCTGATAATTACCAGAGACATTTTCCGTGGTAGCCTGCTTCATTTTGTGGTCATCGACCGGTTTCGGGCGTTCGCCCATCTTCAGGATGCGTTTTTCAGACAGTGTGACAACACAGACTTGGACAGAGCAAATTCAGTTTTGCACACTGACTCAGTGTTTGTCAGACAGAGTCAGTATGTAAAACTGAATTTGCTCTGCGCAAGTCTGTGTTGTCACACTTCTGAAGAACGCATGCTGAAGATGGGCGAACGCCCGAAACAGGTCGATGACCACAAAATGAAGTAGGCTACTTGTCTTGGTTACTTGGTTACAGGTTACTTGTCTCAAGCAAAATGTCTCAGATGCTTTCCAGCTCTGTTCAACCACCACGACAACCTGATAATTACTTCTGGTGTTACACCTACGGACTGTTCCAGAACGGATGGTAGGTCTGAAGCTGCTGTCTATTTTGGGACAGGAGATAACTTGTCAGTATCTGTTACGGAATGGACCACTGTCTTCCAGGCTGAAGTTTAAACTATCCTTTGTTGTATTTTGGATAAGAAGTTATATAACATGAACTTAGAATGTGTTTATATCTGCACGGACAGTCAAAGTGCGTTGAAGGCGTTGAGTTCGTGTCTTCACTTCCAGGTTGTTACTAGAATGTTCCTTAAAAAAACTGGAAGAGCTTTCCTTTTTTTTAAGGATGTGCGTATAGTCTGGGTACCCAGTTCTTATGGGAAATTTCGAGAATGAGGAGGTGGATAGGTTTATCAAATTAGGCGTATCTTTTCCTTTCATTGGCCTTTCCGAGCCTGCTAGTGTTTCTTTAGGCACATGACTGTCAAAAATGTTTACTTGTTTCCAATTTAACAGGGAAAGGATGCCCTCAAGTTGGTTGACTCTTATCAAAGCTATGGTGTACTGTCATGGATGAACTGTTAACCAGCATGAATTCATCATGGGATTCTATGGCGATTTTATTTTACTATTGGGACGATGTCTGACCACTATCTTAGACTTAACCTTCCAAATACGTATATACAATGTACCGGGCTTACGCAGTGGCTAAACGGGTTAAACAGGAAGGTTTTTGCCAGGTTAAACGATATGATTTTACCATTCTTCACGAGATGCTTTTAAAGGTTCCTATAGAATGTTGAAGACTTTTGTTTTCCATCATTCTAGGTCAGCTTCTAAGGAAGATTGGGTCCGTTGGTGTGATACATGATAATTACCTCCGATGTTATACAGACGGTTCCAGAACCGTCCCTAATAGACTAGACCTCCAGTAGGTCTGGAGCTGTGGTCTATTTTGAGATAGGAGATCACTTGGCAGTATCTGTGAGTTCCAAATACCGGGTGAAAAATATGATACAGAGTACCTGGTTAATCAGGGGCTAAACAGGAAGGATTTTAGCAGGTTAAGCGATATGGTCATTCTACCATTCTTCCGATTATAGATTTTCCTTCTTGTAGAATGTTGAAGACATTTGATTTGTTTTCGATCATTCTTACAGTATCAGGTTACCTTCTAAAGAAGATTGGTTAACATATTTTATAATAATTGAGTCAAATAATTGTGTTAACCGTATGAGAAAGTTATGTACCCAATTTATTTTTTTTTTACTTTTATACTTTATAATTTTATATTTTATTTTTCTCTTAATATATTTTATATTTGAAATAAGGAAATTTGTTTAATGCGCAAAATAAAAAAAATTATTTAATACACCTAACAAATAAAATATATGCTGCTCAATATAATTTATTTTTATTTAAAAAAAGGATTTATTTATCTGTTGCTATATATTGTATGATTTTAATGTATGAAATATTCATTTTAATGCATAGTGCATTTGATAATTCCCAAGTTAATTCGCCCTAATAACATTTATATACAATATCTTTTAATAAAAACAAAACATTTATTCTATTTCACAAATAGTCTATAAAAGATATAAGCATATACCTGTAATAGTTTTTAATTTTGAATTTGTTTATACTAGCCCAACAATGGAACGATCGACTTTACAAGTGTATTTGTAAAGTTTGCTAGACTATTTTAGATATCTCTACATCAGTGTATATATTTTACTGAAGTTTATATTCAAGAGGTAAACTTTGTTGAAAGGTAAAATTTCCTTTTAGCCATTCAGAGATATTGCTTTAATATAGTGTATTTGGCGTGAGCGACCCATCTATTCTGTACATTAGGCGATGCTGCCTTATTACCTATCTCTTATTGCTATAAGAAGGAATATTGTTTTTTTTTATCTTATAGAATATTTTATTAAATATTTAAATATAATAATATTAACAATAAAAAGTTTATATTAAGCAATAAGAGAGAGTAATAAAATGTTATGATCTGTTATGAAAGATTTTTATATAAATTTTCTTCAAACTAGTTATCTTTTATAATCATTTATTTATTCTAGTCATTTATTTATTCTAATCATTTATTTATTCTAATCATTTATTTATTCTAATCATTTATTTATTCTAATCATTTATTTATTCTAATCATTTATTTATTCTAATCATTTATTTATTCTAATCATTTATTTATTCTAATCATTTATTTATTCTAATCATTTATTTATTTAATAAAAGCAACAGAAAAAAATTCAACATCAAATCGTATTTAGTGGAACCTAACGTCAAATGAATACACTGCTCCCAATATATAATTTGTATTATTATTACATGTACGGGTGGGCTGTACCCCAGGCACCGCAGCCAACAAAGGCTTATTTTGCCATGCCCGGTAATTTCTAGTAGGTGAACCCTCCCCTTCTGAGGAGCTTAAGGGCTTTCACCACCAGATCACTTTGAGTTATTATCTCTTCAGGTCGCAATGTACCAAAGGTTTCATATCGCAATTTAATTATTGCAACGCAATCAAAGAGCAAGGCCGTCTCCTCCTCCTGCTGACATAGTGTGCACAATGGTTCTGCGCTTATTAGCCCCACCTTGTGCAGATGCTCCCCTAAACCTACCATGACCCGTAAATAGTCCCGTCACTAAAGAAATCTGGTTCCTACTGTGACGGATGCAAGAAATATAAAAATATATTTAATTTGAAATAATCAAAATTATGAAGAAAATGTAACATTCCCTTGCAAAAGGACTATTCAGGTAGAAGACCACTATTGTCTTTTAGAGTTCATGACCTTGATAGCACTGTCTACCCCTTCTTCTCACAGGGGAAGATTTGAACGAACAATTAGAAGACATTCCTTCAAGACAGTCTTGGCTAGACATTCAAAAGAAGAACACTTATTTTTCGCTCTCTTAGCATCAGTGTATATTAATAAGTTAATAATTTCTTTGCAAATAACTTGTTATTATTTTAATAGAATATATTTATTGTTAGCAGTGGTGACTACTTTCTTATTTCTGATACTTAAACATATATACTTACAAGCCTTTTTACAAAACCGCTCAAGCCACTACAAGCTACCACTACAAACTACAAGAACTCAACACACCCAAAACATTTCACTACCCAGGTTAAGAGTCATATTGGTCCATCCTTTTACTGTGTATGGCACCTGGGCTCCCCCTCCAGAGCTCCTCATGCTTGCTTCGAAACTCCACTGCACGCTCCGCTCCACCGGTTATCCCCAGGACAGGTTCTGGACCATTGAACGGTGTATTTGCCCCGTTCCTGACCAGTTGATCAGCTGTCTCATTCCCCTCAAACCCTGCATGTCCAGGCAGCCATATCAGCTGTACTTTATCGTGCCTGGAGAGAGCCTCGTCAATGCTTCTCGACATTCCTTAATTAGGAATGAGGTGGTTCTGCAAGCCTCTAGGGCAATGAGCGCAGTCTGACTGTCCGCACAAATGCGTATAACCTTTGCCCCTTAGAGCTTTACGCAGGTTTTCCTCAGCACAGATATTGATGGCGAACACCTCAGCTTGGAATATTTGGGGAGTATCATCTGCCCAGCGGCCTCTCCATAATTTAAAATTAAAAATTGTATAATTATTTAAACAAAATTTGGGGGGGGGGGAATCGAAAATTCTCCGGTAGAAAGCAAACAATGTTCTCCAAAACTTCGGTGAAAAATTAAAAAAAAAAAAAGCTCTGTTAAGAAACCCCTCTTATGACTTTCACTTATAACTCTTAATCCAGTTACATTATAAAATGAAAATTTTTGTATTAAATTTGAAATTTTACTTGTAAGTCCTAACAGAAACATACAGTAGTGGGGAGAGCAAGTGTCGACCTACCAATAGAAAGAGAAAGGTAGAGAGAATGATTTACGCTCATACATTGTAGAGCGCTAATAATGAACAAACTACATTTGAATGTTAACAACGTCTCAGTTAACTCAGAACCATCTAACAACAATTCTTTTTTCTTTTTTTTCTTTTTTCAGAAAAATATTTTACATAAAACTAATACGTTTCTATCTGTGCAGCAAGCATTCCAAGAAAATCGTTTTCGAGAAAATCCCCCCCCCCCCAAACTCCAAAAACCTGTTAAGTAAAAATCGCACTTCCGCCAAACGATTTTCGTCAAAATTGGAATTCTATCAATGCTTCTAATGCATATTATTAATATTATGTAACTGGTAATACAATATATTATACTGAAGCGGTGTTTTAGAAAAAAGTATGACGCTATTGTTCCCCTCAGAACCCCCAAAAAATCAATTTTTCCGGTATATTGTTCCAAATAAAAGTGATAGATATTTATATGTGTAGATAGAATACGAAGATTAATGTAAATTGTTGAAGCCGTTTATGAGAACTGTAATACAAATCTGAAAAAAAAAAAACATTCACTTAAGTCACCCTTCCTTCCGGTTGTTGGAAATTAGCACAAAAACTTTGTGTTTGGTGCAATGGTATTGCCTAAATGGTATAACAAGTTTAAGCTTTCTACGACTTTTTGTTTTTGATATATTCTGTTAAAACATACACGCACTAGCACATGCTAAAACCATTTTTTACTTTCACTTACACCTAGTAAGAGGAAATATTGTAATCGTGTCAAATTTCCGATATCGAGTTTTTACCGGAAATATCCGTTTTGAGGTCCCCCTGAGTCCAAAAAAGTGGTTTTTAGCAAATGGTCTGTGTTGTGTGTGTGAGTATGTGAACAGCATAGCTCAACAACGAAAAACCGTACAAAGTTGAAACTTGATATTCCGTTTAGGTATCACTATGGCATTTGGCAGTGGGTCATCTGTCAAAATTCCTCAACCGGAAGTACCACTTTACTTGTTGTTTTTTTGTTTTTTTTTTACTTCTTTGCGTTTTTCTCAAAAATGGCTCCGACGATTTTCTTCAAACTTGGTATATGAACTACACATACAAAGAGCTACAACTTTTATTTGTAATGTTTCTCTGGTAAAATTCATTTAAAGCCAGTTATGTTGAAAGGGGGGAGAGGGTAGGTTTTTATCTAAATTGCTATTTCAGTTTATTAGACAATTCTGTCATTCTAATTAATGCTAATTAGAATTGAATATGTTGTTGAAATTCCGAGTTTGAAGAAAATCGGATAACCGGAAGTGCGTTTACTTAACCATTTTACTAAATTTTTTTTTTTTACTTTTTCGCGATTTTCTCAAAAATGGCTTCGACGATTTTTTTGAAACTTCTTATATCAACTAAACATACAAAGATCTACAACTTTTATTTCAAACATTTCTCTGTGGAAATTCATTAAAGGGCACTTTTTGGAGAGGGGGTGGGATTATGTTTTCTTTAAAGTGCGATCATAACTGATTATACAATGCTATCATCCAAACAAAATTAATTAGAAATAAATATGGCCAAAATTCCGAGTTTCAAGAATATTAGTAAACCGGAAGTACCCTTTTACTGAACAGTTTTTCCACTTTTCGTCGAATTTGATTAAATTTGGTACGCTAAGTATAAAATTTGTCAATTATAATTTTGAGAACTGGAGTAAGAGAAAGTTGTGTGAGTGTTTCACACCAGATTTTTTGTTAAATTAATGGAATTTTTGCAGCCAATAGAGATGTTATATTTCTTTAATAAATTTTTAACTATTTTATGTGGGTGATTTTCTATCTGTGTGTTTGCGTGAATAATCAGCGTAGTTTTTTGAAAAATAAAAACAGAAATCGCAGGTAGTTCGAACTTGATATTTCGATTAAGTTCAAGCTGGGGGGGGGGGACCAATAAAGTTTTGGTGGTAATCTTTTAAAGGAAGAACAACTTCACTGAAGGAAGAAAGGTTTTCAGTAATTTTTGGGTTTTTCTTAAAACTTGGTATATCAGTTACAACATATAAAGAGGTACAACTTTTATCTATAACATTTTTCAGGGAACATTCAACATAAATGGGTTTTAGAGCAAAGATTGACCTTAGGCTTCCCTTTAAAGTGCTATTTCTGTATATTGCGCCAAACAACCATCTAAATAATATTTATAAAAATTAAATTATTGAAAAATTCCTAGATATAAGAAAATCCGGTAAACCGCATTAGCAACTTTACTAAATAGTTGTTATTTCAGTTATCTACAATTTTCTCGTTAAATATAGTAAAGAATTTCATTGAACTTGGTTAAAAGAGTTGCACACATTTAGAACTACCACTACTTCTTGCTTTTTTACATTTCTTCGAATAAGTAGATATTAGGATTTTTTTTCTGGGGGGGGAGGGGGAGCTGGAAGTAGACAATTCGAAATCTCGGTTTCCATAATTTAGGTTTCCATAATATTGAAACTAGTAAAAATATATAGTAAAAACTCTAAGTTTGAAGGAAATTGTGAGTGTTTCAACAAGATTTTTGTTTTTTTTAAATATTTATTTGATTTTTCAAATTTCCGCCGCGATTACCATGCAAGACACTAACTAAGGTCTTCCGGGTTGAGACTGCGTCAATAGTTTGTACAGATGAAAAATTATTACTCAGTTTCAAATATAGTTACAATTGAATTCATTGAAAAGTAAAAAGTTGTTTAAACTTTTCGATTTGGACAATATGGCGAACCGAGAGGCGTAAGAAGAACACCATCTTGTAAAATAGGTTTCATTAAAAGTAACACTATTATTATTTTCTATTACTCCTAGTAAGAGGAAGTATTATAATCATGTCAAACTTTCGATATCGAGTCTTCACCGGAAATATCCGTTTTGAGGTCCCCTACGGATGTGTGTATGTATTTGAACAGCATAGCTCAAAAACGAAAAATCATAGAAAGTTCAAAATTGATATTCCGTTTAGGTATCACCATGGAATCTGACAGTACGTTATCTGTCAAAATTCATCAACCG
>JAAEAF010008492.1:0-19428 GCA_011037195.1 Triatoma infestans
AGTATGTTGAAAATGTTGATACATGTAATACAAAAAGCTGAAATAGTTTTTTGAAAAATTCACATTCAAGTCATCATAAGGATAAATCTCTGAATTTAGGTGCAGTTTAACATTAGTCATATTATTTTGATCAAAAACTGTTGGGTCTACGAGTTGATTATTTTTTCTATTAGTCTGAAATGGTACAATTACGTAACGAGGTTTTTCCAAATTTGTGGTTGTTTTCAAGGTCCATGTATGTTTGTTAGTAATTGGGAGTGTTGGGTATTCAATAATATCCCAAGACCTGAAAGCCATGTGCATAGGTGCTCCTCTATTGATAAACTTCAAAAACTTCAATTTTTGTTGATCAGACACTTTTACATATGGGATTCTCCATTCTACTGATTTAAGCTTAATAGAAGCTTTAACGTCTGCGTTTTCGGTAACAATAGCATCATTATCACGTCTACTTCGATGTAATATTAGTTCGTGTCTTCTTTGTAGAATTATTCTATTATAATCTTCAAAAAAGCCCAAAACAGTATCTAACGGAATGCAGCAATCAAAATTACCATCATCATCAACAAGCTTTATATTAGTATTGGGTTGCATCCAGCCAGCTATTTCCAATGCTTTGACTTTATCACTATTAAATGAAACATAACCTTTAAGAGTGCTAGCAATTCCTGGGTTACGGATGTGGTCAACTATTACTCCATTTAACTGATACTTGATCTCATCAAAGAGAAACATAAAAGCATTCCTCACTAATCTCACACTTAATTCTGGTTTAGTTTCATCTTTATTTACTTGTCCTTGAATATAGAGAAAACTTTTTGAAGGAACTGTGAAAATATCCTGTTGTTGTACGGAAATAATTATCTCATCAGAATTGGCTAGTGATTGCGTAAACGGTTGGTGGGTGTGATATTCGTGATTTATGATTCTCTCCTCAAACATAACTTCATCATTCACATTTAATATTTCTTCCATTTTGGTTTTACCGTAAGACCTAGTTGTTGTAAAAATCTAATCTTTGCAGGCGTTAATTTACGACGGACAGTCTGTTCAATACTGGATGGCCTGCTTTTAACGTCGGTGGATAAACTAATCGGTGGAAATATGTCAGCGCTCAGAAGGCTAGAAGCACCTGTTAAGGTAAATGTGTAAGACATGACTAAATATCTTTAAACTGTGTTACACATTATTATAGAGAAATTGTAGACACAAATGTCCGCAATAAGGAGTATTCCACTTTTGATATCTACGTCGATTGTAAGTGATATTGCAATTCTTTAAATAGTGTAGCAATTCTAGAGGAGGCCTAAGGTTGCCAAATGGATCGAAGTAATTGACAATATTACCTTTTTTAATGTAAGAAACCCAGTGAGTTCCCCATATTCTCTATTGAGTCTAAATTTACTATACCACACTCATTATTTTTAGGAAATTTTGGTAAAGTATCACGCATGTAAACACCTCTAAAATTTGGTATATCTTTACCATATTTAATTAAATCTATGTTTGTGAGCGCTCTATTAGGAAGTAGTCAATCTTTTTTTATGTAAAGACCATAGCCTTTTTTGTACGGTTTAAGATAAAATCCTTTACCAATTTGCTGCTCTTCCATTTTTCTATTATGTCTCCTCATCTCCTCCAAACGATCCCTTGCATTTTGTGTATCCTTAACTGCTTTAGCTATGGCTGATGCCTACCAGCTAAACTTCCTAGTGCAGATAACCCTGCGAATAATGGTACAAGAAACGCGAGAACTCCACCAGTTCTTGGAACTGGCAGCACTCTTGGAATTTTTGCAGATTTCGTCTTTTTTACATATCTTTTTGCCTTTTTTAGGGGTTTTTTCGATGCATCTATAATTGATGATAAAGGTGAAGTTACACGTGCTGCTGTTATAACGTCTTTAATGGTTTTCCTTCTTTTCCTAACTCTCCCACCTAATTTCACTTAAGCTTTCATAGCGTTTGTCACCGCCCAAACTGTTGCTTTTTCACCAAATGTTGCGTCACTAGCCTTCGTTCTTTGCCAAGCTTTTTCTGCCAGTGCAAGATCAGACCTATGTCTTGATTCTAGATCTTTTTGTTGAGAGTATGCAATGTCGTTCTCTACAAGCTTCGTCTAAAGGGTTAATACCTCTATCACCACGTGCTAATCGTTTTTGCAATTTAGTTCAAGGCCCACAAAACCTATCGCCAAGTATATGTACTTCGAATGGTAACCTGTTAATCACTGAATTTATAAGTCCTTTTCCAACTGCTTTTCTTCTCATTATGATGAAAATACTTTGCACGTAAACGTATTTATATTGTCGCGATGCGTTTGGAAAAGCAAAGTGAACATTTACCTATTCTCAATCTACTCTCTGATTCAAAAATCGAACAAGTCAGTCGACATGGCACATTATTACCAAATAATATACGAGCGCTGATTTGCGGTACGTCTGGATCTGGTAAAACTAACGTTATGGCTTGTTTACTCGTACAGCCAAATGGTCTGAAATTTGCAAACGTATATATATGTAGCAGATCACTTCAACAAGAAAAATATTTATATTTAGAACAGGTTTTTAAACTTGTTCCAGAAATAGGATTTTATAAATTAAGGGATACTCAACAAGTAATTGCTCTCGAAGAGGCTAAAACCAACTCTATTATAATTTTTGATGATATTGCAATGGACCAACAGGATATTATCAGACAATATTTCAGCATGAGTCGACATAGATGGATTGACTGTTTTTATTTAACACAGAGTTATGCCCGAATACCTAAACATCTTATACGTGATAATGCCAATTTTATTATACTTTTCAAACAGGATGATTTAAATCTAAAACATGTTTTCAGTGATCATATAAGTTCACCTGACATATCATTTGATAAATTTAAACATATATGTTACACTTGTGGGAAGAACCTTATGGATTTATTACTATAGATAAAACAAGAGATTTAAGCAACGATAGATTCCGGAAAGGTTTGGACACATTTATCTATATATAGATAGAAGAAATGGAGAATTTCATCAGTACATCATGGACCCTAAGGTCACTAAACAACTTATTAAAACTTCTAAATCACTGCGTGCAAAATTCAAAAGCATGAAACGAGGTTTTCAGTTATCACAGGAGGAACTAGAAAAAAGTTTTAAACCCTTTATTGAACCACTTCACGAATTAGTTCATGAGAGAAAAAAGCCTAAAAGAGAGATAATTAAAAAGGAAGAGATGACATTTAAAGATGAGAATGATATGTTTACTCCACTAAAGCAAGAATCCACATCAACCCCCATCCAAAAGATGATGAAAAGAGAGGAGGAAGAGAAGATGACTCATCTGAAACAAATACAACAATATGATACAGAAAAATTAAAAGAAAGTTTGGAACAGCAAGGAAAGATAGGTCCAATGATTAAACCATATTTATTTAAACTTATTGATTCAGAAACTAGTGATATGGATGATAGATATGGCATTCGAGTACAACCACAAGGAGGTATGACAATAGGTAATGCAAAAGTAACAATTGATGGTGATGATATTAATGTAAATGATAAATGGTATGAAGGTACGCCAGGTTTATTTCAATTGTTGTTTTTAAAAAAGCCTACCGATTATTCTGATAAAGACAAGGAAAACTATAAAAATATCTTAGAAGATAGCAATGCGTACAAACAACAGTTTAGTGAGGAAAAAGGTGTTAGTGCTAGTCGAGGATGGAAGTATAAAAATATTATTGCTCCTCTATTTTCTACAAAAACCACCGCCTCCACAAGTCCAACACTGACATTAAGATCGAGAAAAACTACTGGTAAAGGTATGATAGAAGGGCAAAGTATTTATGAATATTGGGATGATCCTAATGAATTAGTGGACCGTCTCCAGCTTTTATATTCATCCACCAGTGCAGGACATACTGGTCATGAAAACGAAATCCAATCTATAATCGAGGAGTTAAGAGAGGCGGATATTATTTATTAAAGAGTGTATAGGACAATGTGTATTCAATTGTAGCTTGACTTTCAACATGTCCATCGATAAGTTTGGCAGATCATTACACAAAGTGAATAATGCATTTTATACCAGTGATGATGAACATGGTGATTATATTGATTTTCAAAATAAACGTTTAGTCGGAGTAACTAATCCACTAGGTAATTTTGAGGCTGTTAATAAAGGATATATTGAACAATATGTAAAAAAAATTGAACTCGACAATTTAATCAAACAATATATAGATCAATTAGAACTTATAACAAAGTCATTTTTGGAAGAGAAATTGAAAAAATATATCAAAAAAGAATATCTTTTTGACACTTATGATGTGGAACGAACAAGACGTACAAATGAATTGGTTCAAGGAATAATGGATGTAATACATCAAAGATTGATGATGATAAACCCGAATATTCGTTTAACATCAGCTATCTTAACACCAGTTTTCGACTATAACCTGTGATGATGAATTGATTTTCAAACGAAAAAAAAAAAAACTATAAATAAGGATGTAAAGATATAGCTGTCGCAAGAGATTGTGTAAGACATTAAGAGTTAACATGTCAATTCTACTAGTTTGACACCGGTTAAACGTAACATTGCATCCCATGCCATTGCTGGTGCTGTGAAATAATGTGCAGGGTCGATTTTATGAGTTTCCATTGTTACGTTTCTGAAGTTTCGGAAGACATCAGCCAGCAGCAAAACAGTTGTTTTTAAATAGATATCACTGTACTCTCCTAAGGTAGAACATTCGAATTCATACCATAGAACATTTGAATCCATATCTTCATAGCTTGGTTATAGTCCTCTTCATCAATATTACTATCCGTTAATGCGTTGTAAAATGCCTCTTTCGGTGGTAAATTTTTCTCCAAAGAGTTAACGTAATCATATAGGAAAACTCCTTTTCTTAATACAAATGGTAACTGAGTTTAAAAAAAATATTTGTTGTTTCTGTGAAACTGTTTTTTGGAAGATATTTAACTAATTAGGTCAGACTCTCAGACATGAATCTGAATGAGTCAATGAAACGAAACTTTATACCATTAATGTGTTTTGTAAATGAAATAAAATTCTCTTCTGAGTGAGGTATTATGTCAATCCTGCCAGGTAGCTTTCCTAATTCTTTTATGATGAAATGTGCATCATACCTACTGAGATTATGTATGATAACTGGAACATAGCTGGGTTTTCTACATCGTAAATTGCATTTATTGCATGCAGGTTCCCTATACTTGCCAGAAATATGGCAGTGATCATGTACCTGTGGTTATCTTCTGCAAATGCCTGCTTACAGAGATAACAGATCTCAGCTGCCTTCCATTCTCTTTCTTCTAATTCAACAGTCAACATTTCTTCGTTTATTTTTAAAATCTTGTTAATATAGAGTGATAAGTTTTGAGATGGTATAAGAAATTTGGAGCAGCATTCATTCCTCTGTACAAGAACGGTTCCTTAAGTGTAGTTGGCCATAGATGTTCTATTTCATTAGCAGTTTTAACATATGTACAAAAGGAAAATGGTATATGTTCTTGATATGTTGTTGTGTATGAACTCCGCGGCGATGGTTCGCATGTGCCTTTTTGATTCAAAATGCACTCAAATCTGCATAAATCACAAAATTCACTTTTAACTGACGTTCAACATTTTTGAATTCAATAATGGGCTCATCAGCTGGGAGTTTAACGGCTACTGGATCATTGTCATTGCAATATATCTTATGCTCTTTCAGATATTTCTTCTGCTGTTTTCCCATAACGTCCATCAAAAGGAGTAAAGCAACGTTTACACAATTGTATTGACCCATTATGCTTAGTTTTTGAAGATGAACTAATTTACTTAAGTGCTTAATATATACATAGTGTTGTTTCTGTCCATCTTCTAAGAGTAAAAGATCTCGATGGTCTTGCATTTCTTCTTTTGCAACCTTCAGCGGATAAATCATATCATTTTCATCTATTGCAAATACATTTATTGAAATATTGTTCATTTTCTCAAACCTTCTGATCTGATTAAGAGGTGTGGGAAAAGAAATGCAGGAAAAATCATAACTGTGAACCACTTCTTTATATTTGCTAGTACGTTGAGGATTCTTTTGAATTAATTTTGCTAAAACCGCATATCTAAAACATTCTTCATCTTGATTCTCTGGATTTATGCAAGCTTTCTTAACTGCAATAATATTAGGTAGTTTTATATATGTTGACCCTCTTAGTGGCTTGTACATATTTATTCTCAATCTCGCTCCATCAATTCCAACAAGCTGCCATCCACTTTTCTCTAGCTAGGCTTCTTCCATTTCATTGACTAGTTTCTTGAATTCCTGTTCGAGAAACTCATCGAGGTTAGTATCCATGTAAACAGCTTTGTTTCGGGTCTTGAAGCCCTGTCACTGCGCTCTCCAACTGCATTTTCAAAGAGACACTCTACCACTATGTTAATCTTTCTCTTCTAACTGTAAAAGTCCGTTTCTCTTCTAACTGATGTTTAACTAGTTCATGGAGACCTAATAGATCCCTCTATAATAGATTGTAGAAACGTAAACAGATCTTCAAATTCTGTTGAACGTAAGAAGTATGATTTTATTCTACCTTGACAAGCCGTTTCACATTCCTCAGATATAAGTTTTAGCAGGTGCTCCTTGGTTGGCTCTGCATAATTCTTCTTAAGTAGCTGCACATGCTTCTCAGTACAAACGTCCTTGCAATTATCATATCGTGCTAACTTGCAAGGTGGCTGTTCAATACAAAATGCTTCATGCCTCTCTCCATTATATTTATTCAAAAATACTGCTTTACAAACTTTACAGATGTAACCAGGATTACCCTCGCAGTATCATTGATGGCGATAGAGATTGTTCTTTAAAGTGAATGCTTTTCTGCATTTATTACAACTGAATGCAGCCATTTTTTCAATTTTTTTACCAAAAGTGATGTTATAGCTTCAATCTTCTGGAACCAATGTCCTTGAAGTAGAGAGCAATGTTGACATGTAGGAAGTCATACGAAGACTGAATGACATAAATCATGCATCGTATATATACCTTCGGGAACCGATTTTTGCGCATGCGCATAACATTTCTTAAATGTAACATAATCTAGAGTAAACTGTAAATGATTTATAGACTGAACCATTTAAGAAAACGTTAAAACATTTCTTTAAGGAAAACAGTTTTTATAAAATAAATGAGTTTCTGGAAGAGAAGTGGGCGCTGGGACACTTCAGGATAGACTAAATACAGTGTTGGATAGTGTTTATTTTCTAGTGAGAACAAAGTGCAAACATCAGAGCAAGGACTATTTGAACTAGCAAACTTATTGTTTATTATGTAATTTTGACGTACCTTATGTTACTTGTTATGTAATTTATTTAGGTAAAATAAAAATAATAATAATAATAAATCATTTTTTTTCGATTACTTTCTTTGGAAACGGTTTAGGTTTAGATTTGGGTTTAAAGTTCTTTAAAAAAAGGTTGAAACCCCAATTTTGGTGGAAAAAAATTAAAAAAGCTTGTTTTATTTCCTTAAGAATATTGTTGGGGGATATACAAAAAAAAAAATTCTTTCTGGGCGTGAAGTCTCCAAGATGTCAAGCTATCAATGATCGAAATATATTTACATATAGATAAGACCAGACAGACAAATAATTATTATATGTGGCCAAGGCCAACAGACAAAGATGTTTTTACAAACTTATAGTCCAGACAAACGATAATTATATGTGGCCAAGACCAACTGACAAAGATATTTTTACAAACTAAATATAGTCTAGACCAGCGATGGCGAACCTTTTTGAGACGTGGGTCAAATTTTGTTCACTATTTTTTTTAGTACCAGCTCGTGGGTCACTAAGTGTTTGAATGAACAAGGGGTAGAGAAAATTACATAAAATATGTATTATGAAATATTATTTATTAATATATTTATATATGTATACATATTTATAAATATGTAACAAAGTATAAACATAAATTATTTAATGAGAAATCTGTTGCTGTTTATTTTCAGATAATTTTTTAATATCAGATTCATATTTCGTATTCATTAGTTTGACGCATTTGGCAGTCAATTCCCTTTCAAGTCTATTTCTATTAGAAGATTTTACAGAGTTCATTGAAGAAAACAATTTTTCACACGAATATGTACACCCAAACATCGTTAAAAGACCATTAGCTAGTTTTTTCATTGATATAAAATTACTTGGTAAAGAATCCCCACTTCAGTATAATATTTTCAATTTTCACTGTGGGATCAATATTATCTGCACTACTTTCACACAGTTTTCCTTCTACTTCAGAAATCAAGTCTTCAAATTTTGTTTTCCACACTACGCTGCTTCGAAATCCCACTAAGTTATCTATACCTAGCCATATAAATTCGATTAACTCCATTGTTTCAAATTCAGTTTTGTATGGATATAAAATAAAGTGAAATGTATTTTCCAAACATTTAAATTGATTGACTCTCTCCTCAAAAGCTTGTTTTATTTCCCGGGGAATCATTAAATATGTTTTAATTGCATTTTCTTGAATGTCGGCCGTATTTTCAAAAATTATTGTATTTTCAAAATGTTTTCTTAATTGCGAAAAATATTTCATAATTTTCATTTCTAAATCCTTACTAAAGATATCAAGTTTTGCCATAAATGTTTAAATATTTTCATACATGGTTAAAACAATTAATCCTTGCCCTTGAAGTTTTTTATTCAGTTCATTAAAATGTTGAGTGATGTCGCATAAAAACATTAAATCATTTAACCAATGTACATTGGATAATTAAAAAGAGCTTAGTTTCATCTAATAAGTTAGAAAGCGATTAAGGACTTGACCGCAACTAAGCCATCGCACGTTGTTGTATGTCAAAATGCCAGAATAATGGCATTCAATTTCCTCTAAGAATTGTGCAAATTGCCGTTTATTAAGAGCTCTTGCGTTTATAAAGTTGATGATTTTTATTACAACTGACATTACACTGGAAAATGTTTTTAATCCATGTTTCGCACATAAAACTTGCTGGTGTATTATACAATGAAATTCGATCAGAGAATGTGAAATATTTTGCTTAAGATACCGAATAAATCCAGTGTTTTTCCCTACCATACTAGGTGCACCGTCTGTTGTTACAGAAACTATTTTCTGAAGGTCAATATTCATTTCTTTAAATGCAATATCAAATTCTTTAAAAATATCAAGACCGGTACACTTCCCTTTCAACGTTATTAGATTTATTAACTCTTCTTTCATTATATTTCCTGATTTATACCGAGCAAAAACTGCTAATTGTGCATAACCATTTACATCATTACTCTCATCTAAAGCAATTGAATACATTTCTGCATAATTTTCCCTGCTTCCTTTTCCTGTTCAATGCAGTAATAAGGGATCTTTAAGGACCGTTCCTACCCCTTTTTTGGGATACCAGTCCCCCCGTGCAAGCACGAGGTCGTTTTACAAGAGAAGGATGTCACCACCATGATAAGGCTAGTAGTGCAAGGCCTTAACATGATAGAGATGCCCGCCCGGGCACTCCCCCGCTTGACCCATTTAAGGGCAGGTTGAGATACGCTCGACCAGCGCGTGAAGTGATCCCACATAGTGTTCACACTCCACTACCAGAAGCTAGAGAAGGCACTCTAGCAAGCTCTGCTGGACCGCGCACATCTAGCAAGTGCACTTCCAGCTACGGGCTGGCACCGGGGTTTTTAATTTATATTGCGGGTTACCTCCCGCTCAACTCATAACCGAAGTCATTGAAGTTGTTGGATAAACCACGACCACTACGAATCCGACCTCAATTGCAAGCAATTGGGCTTGGAAATTGACGCTTACGCCCGTAGTTCAGTGGATCATACTCGTTACCGAGTATAGTGTGACTGATTGCACACCCGATGGTTACCTTCCATCTACACCGTCTGTTGTTACAGAAACTATTTTCTGAAGGTCAATATTCATTTCTTTAAATGCAATATCAAATTCTTTAAAAATATCAAGACCGGTACACTTCCCTTTCAACGTTATTAGATTTATTAACTCTTCTTTCATTATATTTCCTGATTTATACCGAGCAAAAACTGCTAATTGTGCATAACCATTTACATCATTACTCTCATCTAAAGCAATTGAATACATTTCTGCATAATTTTCCCTGCTTCCTTTTCCTGTTCAATGCAGTAATAAGGGATCTTTAAGGACCGTTCCTACCCCTTTTTTGGGATACCAGTCCCCCCGTGCAAGCACTGATTTCTGTACAGTGCCTTAAGGACAGAGGTGCAGTAACCTAGGAGTACTTGCCAGTAACCTAGCAAGGGGAAAGGAAAAAGGATAGGTCGTGGGAAGGGAAAGGAAGACTGGCTCCCATAGAGAGCCAGAGGCTGATTGCACCCCGAGAGGTGGGCGATGGCGTCGCCACATGCCTACGCCAGATTTCCCTAACCTGGAGAACCAGTGGCTGATTGCACTTCGAGGGGTGGGCGATGGTGTCGCCACATACCCACGCCGCCCCAAGCTCACACACATCCATACAATAAATTCAGTTACACACCCAGCCATCCATTTATAGTGGGGTTCTCTATATTCCACCACTTATTATAAACCTAGCCTAATCAGGTACTTTAATTTAGGCACTCAAAGACCTATTCCAGATTCCTTACAAACACCCGAACTATTCAATCATTCTCCTACATAAAACCATAAAACCATAAAACCCTTCCACCGATCTTTGTTGACCCAAAATTTAATCTCCTACGCCCAATCCGACGCGACTCTCCCCAGTTCCCTTCTAATCAAATACCTCTCCCTATCTCCTAACACACACCTGAACACCTTGTGTTCCATGGTGTCAGGTTGACCACATTCACACAATCCCGTCTGACTCAATCCAAACCTCCACAGATATTCACCACATGCTCCGTGATCAGTTAAAACCTGCACCGTCCAATGATCCAATTCCATCCATTGTCTTTTCATTCTCAAATCTCTAATCACCTCCCACACACTCCTGCCCTTATCACTCCTGTTCCATTCCACTTGCCACTTGTCCATTATATAATCTTCTATTCTTCTCTTCATTACGTCCTCTCCTAACGCTTCCAGCTAATCCTCTTCTATATTCCTGTTATCCAGCATAAACTCTCTCCTTCTTCGTACATAATATCGCATAGCCACCCTCTCTATCGCCAAACACACCGGCAATACTCCCATCAAGACTGGCAAAACCTCCTTCGATAACTGCTAATAATACTTGCCTCTGTGCTGCCTCCACCCGCTTCCTCACTGCCCTTACCATTCTCTTCACCATAAAGGGCGCACAAAACACCAACGCACTTTCCACCAACGACTTATATAGTATCCTTCTATTTTTCATGCAATATCCCCAGTCCTTTCCCCACAACCTTCTCACTTTCTGCCATCTTCTTATTACTTTTTTACACACCATTTCCACATGCTTACTAACACTCATACGCTCTCCCAATACTACCCCAAGGTACTTATATTCCGTTACGCCCCTCAGCCTAGCTCCTCCCGTTGACATCCACGGTAATCTTTCCCTATCTAATCTCCCTTTTAATATTATACACCCCGATTTTTCCCCGGAAACTCTCAATTTATACCGTTCACACCAACTTCTAACCATTTCTGCCGCCCTAGTCCCTAGATCCTCTAATTCTCGTCTCGAATCCCCTCTAATGACCACACACAAATCATCCATATACGCAATCGCACTAATTCCACATGTTCTCAACTCATCCATCACAGATTGAACATCACACACCACATGTATGGTCCCATAACCGATCCCTGGGGACAACCCTTTTGTACATTCTTACTTAGGCACACACTTCCCACACGCGACATCATTACCCGATCTCTTAGATAATCTTCTATCAATTGTACTCTTCCATTCCAATCAAGCCTTGCTCCAACAGTCTCAACTTCAATAGAGGCCACCACAAATTATCGAATGCTCCTGAAATGTCAAAAAACAACCCCATCACATACTTAACATTTACACTACCAACTTCTTCTTCTAGTTGCATCAAGGCATCCTCCACGATCTTCCTTTTGTGCATCCATACTGGTCCTCATGTTTTAACCGATCCAAAACTGGACTCAACCGGGTCAAAATAACCCGCTCCCAAATCTTACCAAAAACGGGAAGAAGACATATTGGGCGGTATGCGCTCGGGTCAGCCAAATCCTTTTCGGGTTTATCTATAAACACTATTCTCCCCACCTTCCAATATTTAGGGAACCTTCGTATCTTCCTACACTCCTCCATGATCCATTGGACATCGTCCTTGATTTGTTCCCATCCTTTCACTACCATCTCTATAGTTACCCCATCTTCTCCGGGCGCCTTTTTCTTCTTAAATCTTACAATTGCACTCCATATCTCTTCTTCTCCTACGCATCTCCCTTCATTCTCCACTAATCGTTTCTCCAATTCTATCACAATTCTTCAGTCCACCATCTCTGTTTATTTCGCTTTCTTCTACTATTCCGTCCACCAGCTATCTGTGTTGCCAAAACCATCCTCTGTTGTAAGTTCTCTATTTCGTTATCCACGTTTTCTCTTTCTCTAAATTCTCTTTGTTCCTCTAATAGCTCCATATTCCTTTTCCAATTCATCTTCTTAATACCCCCTTTCATTTCCCTTACTCGACTTCCCACTATTCGAAACGTGATTAGCCTATGGTCACTCCCTACATCCGTTTCTAATACCCTCCAGTCCCTAATCAACCTATACCCCTGTTCCTCGACCAAAGTCACATCTATATTGGTGGCAGCTCTCCCATTATCAAATGTCGGAAATTGTCCGTCCTATTAACAACGTGAAGCCCATTCGAAATAATAAAATCCTCTACTAGTAACCCTTTCTCATCGGTCCTACCGCTAAACCGTAGATTCGATTTCGCGTTACTATCCAACCCATTATGACAATTTGTCCTTCCCGCCGAACATCCCTTAAAATCTCCCCCATTTTATTAAGATGTACAACCGTTTCTTCCGCAAACTTAAAATACCCACAAACCAACGTATACCGTGAATCTACCGTAGCAACCACCCAGCACCTATTGCATAGAGAGCTGTATTTAAAAATTACCAGCTCCTATTGAATACCACAATTGCCGCCAACGGACTATCTACCCTCTCATCGCAAATTATCCGATCTCCTATCCCAAAACCTTCGACCCTTCCCTTTCTCGTATAAGGCTCCTGTATGAGTAACACGTCCATTTTTAACCCTTCCGCCTCTTTTCTGACCTCATCCATAGACACCCTCGCTCTACCGGCATTAAATTGTCCTATTCACAACGCTCTTATCGTTCGATTTTCAATCGCCATAATCTACTCGTTGACCCACGCCTTCACAACCGCACCGTATACCGGGCATTCTTTACTCGTTCCCTTGTGTCCTCTTTTGCAATTCACGCACTTTATCTCATCCGCCCTTACCTTGCATGATACCGCAATATGCCCTCCTTCCCCGCACCTAACACATATAACCGGCGCCCTACATACCCTAGTGGGGTGCCCATACCCTAAACATCTCATGCATTGCATGGGCACGTTGTGATCCTCTACTCGGCAAGATACCCATCCTATCCGTATCCTACCTTCCGCTATTATTTTCTTCCTAATTCCAGCTGTCACCTCCAAAAACATATTCTTCCTATCTCGCGCCATCCTCCTAACCCCTATACACCTACATCCCGCCTTAAATTCAATTTCATCCATTTCCACCACTACTCTCAACCTTTCCAGAACCTTTTGTTCATCCTCTTCTTCAGAACATCATACAGCACGATGCGCGGCTTGATCTTCTTTTCTTCTATTACCTTATAACCTTTCTGATGCAACTCTTCATCTTCTTTCATTTTTATAATAGCTTCCTTATTGCCTACCTCAACATAAACCCCTTTAGTACCTATTCTTACCCAGTATGAGGAGGTTCGTAGTAAAACAAAAATAGGATATTCATATATTTATCCCGAAATTAGAGTGGACATTGATTGGGCTTCTGAAGTTTATGATTGGTGGGATAGTTATGTCACCACTAAATATTATTATAAGAAGAAGTATTTATATCTTTATGGTCCTTCTAATGTTGGGAAAAGTACGTTAGTTAAACAACTTGTGTTTGGCCTTGGGGAATTAGTTTTCTATGCGCCAAGCATTAAGTTAAGTTTTCCATTCGATTTATTCAATTGTACTCATCGGTGTATAGTTTTTGAGGAATTCAATCTTCAAAATTGGGATTTTGATTTTATTAAGAAATTATTAGCTGGTGATTACGTAACATTAAATCGTAAATATTGTGATAACAAACGCTACAGGAATGAATATCCTATTGTAATGGTTTCCAACTATCCTCCTTGTACATCTGCGGAATTTCAGAACAGGGTAAGGGTAGTATATGCGCATTCTTTCTGGTTACAGGTCCCCGTAGGTACTCATATTACTGGTACTGAGGATGCCTTTTATGTACCGTCGTCGCCGATATCCTCGGACATATTATCGTCACCGGTTTTATCGTCTTCGTAGAGGTATAAATAAAAATAAGGTTCACACTACTTTATGTACTACTGTTCGCAGCTGTGCTCGAGTAAGCGGGTGTTTGCAGGATCATCATCATTTTAAACATTTGAATGTACTAAATTATGATTGTAACAATGATAGTAGCATTTTAACAGGTTACAGTAAATTATTTGGTAAAGCGCGATTATTGTCAGTTTTATGGATAATTGATTTGTTTGATATACATCATGTTAGACATCTTAATACTGTTCAGAGTAAAAATGTGTTTGATAAATTAAGCGGGTACTATAATAGTAAATATAACGAGGAGAATTTGGATGGAGCAACCTATCACTTTCACAAAGATATTCTCAAAATGATTTGTCCGCTGATGGTCCTAATTTTTTTGAATATTTTTATGATAACGGATGATGTTACGAAGACGACATGGAATCCGCCGAAAACTAAAGATGTGGGTGAGACAACTGTTGCACATTTTAAAAGAGAAATGTTAAACGTTCTACGCGTATTAGACTTAAATGGAATCCGAAATCTAATGCTATTGATTCGCCAACTGTATTACAAGATCATCCTAGTGCTGGTGCATTTATGGCGGCTATGAAAATAAATAAGCCTCCACCGCTTTTGTACATTCGACCTTTTAATGGTGAACATAAAAATGAAAATGTTACTGATAACACTCAGATGTTTGCAAGTTATATTACATGCAGGGTAATATTATAGATTTCGATTCAGTGGTAGAATGTATAATGAAATTGTGTAATAATTCCAGATGGATATGGATAACATTTTTTATATACTGGAACGTCGGTACTTCCTGTCAACTTGGCCAGCTTATTTTTACCAGATCGTATTCTGCAGCAACTTAAATTTCTATTCAGCAAGAATTCGCTTTGTTGTGTTTTGTGTGATTAACGATTTCGATTATGATTTAGTGATAAAGATATTGGAAAAATATCACACAAATACTAGTGAAAGGAATTTAACAAAGCTATATCTTTGTATCAGGATTGTCTTAGAAAAAAAACCTTTTACCCTAAGATATGAATCATACAATGTAAGAGATAAAAAGGCCCAAAATATAGGTGGATTAAAATTTAACTTGCCACCAGTTATATCTTTATCTAATATTTATACTTTAGACCATGAATGTAAATATAAATTACGTCAGATTGGTTTAACAGAATTTTTGGGAGTAGATAGAATGTTATTTTATAATGAATTGAATGATTAAAATTTTTTAATTAACAATTGTATATAAAAATTATTATAATAAATAAATAAATATTTCTAAATGAAGGCAGGTGTTATTATTTATTAAAAAGGCGCGAAGCGCCCTTAAACCTGTATAGTGGGAGGTAAAAGTATAAAACGTACGCGTACGAGTATATCTAGTGTTACTTATATACTCGTACGGGTTAAGCAAGTATGTCTAGCAAGAAAATTTCTAAGTGTGAAGGTCATCAGGCCGGACCGTCTGGTGCAGGTTCCGACAAGCAGGTTCAACGATCACGCCAGCGTGCGTCATCGTCGTTTTTTATCACTTGGCCATATGGTGGGGAGTGTCCTCCCAGACTTATAAGAGAGCGAGCACCTCCCACCCTTTGGTCAATGGGTCTACCTCCTTCATCAACCGCTTTTTTATTTCCCCACCAGGTAGCACGTGCCACCTTCTTCTTTAACAATTCTAACCACATTAACGGTCTTCTTCCTTAATTTCTTCTTGGTCCTTCTGGAAACCACCTCAGCATAACTCCCCTCAATTTCCGTTTCTGTACCACTGTTCGGCTGTTGTTGCTTTTCTTCTCTCCTTGTCTTCACTCCTCTTAGTTCTTCCATAATCTTCTTTTCCATTTCTTGTATTCCTATTCTAAATTCTTTCTCCACCCTTTCAATTTCTTTCCGACCCTCATTCTCCTTATGTTGTAATATTTGCTTACAAATCAATCTCAACTTCCCCTTAAATCCCTTTCATTGTTTCCTTATTTTCTTCTATCCCCTTCTTCAACTCATCTTCCAACTGCTTACTTCGTTCTTCTTCCTTACGCCAATTAGCCTCCACAGTCATATGACTTGCTGCCATTACTTTAACAATCTCTGCTAGTCTTTCTAATCGACGCATCATGTAATCTACCGCCTTCTGAGATAGATTTCTTCTCTTCGGATCACACCAATCCTTAGCCTCTTTCTACTAAAAACGAATCATTCTGTATGTTCCTTTCTATTATCCCTTGCTGTCCAATCTTGCTGTCCAGTTTCCTCGCCGGGTCAGTTGTCATTGTTTTTTCTGTCATACCCCCCTCCCCAGATTTTTTATTTAGTTCTTCCATATGTTCCCACGCAATCGCACCGCTCAAACAAACACACAGGGGGCATATCCCTCCCGGGACGAATTGTAGGACCGGCGGCCGCCCAACCACACCGGAACCAGCGCTCACGACGGGATCGTACCCCTCCCGCCAACCGACTACAGGCGCACCGAAACCAAGCCTTTGGGAGGTGTATTCCAGAGCTGCCCCCGGGGACACCACTCTGGTGACGGGCAACGTACACCCATAGCCGCCCGGGCCCTTTATAGACGTCCAGGTCTAGATCCGCCGAGTTTTATGGCCACCTATACAGGTTGCAGTAACCCTCAATGCTGCACTTGGACGGTCTTGACAAGTGAGAGGTGAAGCCTTCTCATTCATCCTGGGCTATTGCCCTTGGCCACAGGAAAGAGAAGAAAAAGAATTTATAAGGGGAAGAGGTAAGAGAAAAAATGCGGGAAAATTTGTTGGAAAAAATTGGAAAAGGGGAAGGGGGGAGAAAAAAGGCGGGAAAATGTGTTGGGAAAAAAAAATTCTCTAAGACCAGTAACAGTGAGCGTCGTTCTATGCATCTACCCAGTTTGTACCGCACCCAGCAACCGCGAAGCGGATTCGGGATGATCTTAGCCTACTTGTGCTGCCGTCGAGGCGTGTTGGAACTATGCCATAGCGCTCTAGCAGCACGTTCGTCAGATCAGCCACTTCTGGGTAGCGAACTAGTTGGTTCCTCTGAGCTCCTATAGAGAATCAGAGGGTCTCCCCCTAGCCACTTACACAAAGGCCCAATGCAAGAACACTCACCACTGGAAAGAGAGGTAGTATGGTATAGTCGGTTCCTCTGAGCTCATCTAGAGAATCAGAGGGTCTCCTCCTATCCAGAGATAAAGTAAAATAGAATAAAATAAATATAATAAGTATAATAAATATAATAATATAAATAAATAGATAAATAATATAATAAAAATAAAATAAAATAAATATAATAAATTAAAATAGAAAGAGATCAGGAGAAAAGAAAGGACAGAACAGCAGCCAGTCGGTTCCTCTGAGCTCTGAAGAGAATCATAGGGTCTCCTCCTAGCCGCTTACAGAAAGTATAAAGAAATGAGAGGAAAGATGAAAGGATATACCCAACGCCCTGAACCCTTACCCTTATCCACCCATTCACACCTACCCATTTACTACCTACCCACCTACAAACCTGCCTACCCACTTAAAGGAACGGAACAGGACGAGGGCATACCGAGGCTATAAGAAACTTAACAGAAAAGAAGTGAGGAAAGGGAAGTATAGAAAAGAAAAGAAGAAAAGAAAAGAAAAGGAAGCTCCCTTTTAGTCGCCTTCTACGACCGGCAGAGAATACCTTTGGCCTATTCTGACCCGGGACCAACACAGGTTTTCTCTTTTAGACGCCTCTTACGACAAGCAGAGAATACTTTAGGTCTATTCTTACCCGGAACCTACGCGGGTGTGTAGTGATGGTCATTAAGGTCTGTCTCCAAGGTGGGGACCTGGGCACCAAAGATAGTCCTTAGTAGGCGCTTGGCTGATTTAACGGCTGCCTCCCAGAGGCCGCCAAAGTGCGGCGCACGAGGCGGAATAAAGTGCAACTCTGTCTCGTACTTGGCTGACTCCCGAAAGACATTTTCCTAAAAGACTTGTGTGGCAAGGAGGGAAGCCAACTCCTGAGTTCTCGGGCAGCACCTGAGAAATTCCTGCCGTTGTCCGACCAGACATGGGAGGGGTGGCCTTGTCACGCGATGGAGCGACGATAGGCGGCAAGAAAGGCTGGCGTAAATAGGACCTCAATATGGACGGCCTTCGACGTGAAGCATACAAAGATGGCAAGATAGGCATTGACGACCTTGGCAGATCGGCGACACGGTCTTGACTGAGAACGGTCCGGCATAGTCGACTCCGGTGACACAAGGCTGATGTAGAAGCAGTACTGTCGGCAGGAAGTTGTCCCATTGGAGGGAACGACTCCGCAGATGAAAAGAAAGAGATTAGGAGATGATTCGCCCCCTGAATTATTGCTGGAGGCGTTAGGTGTGGAAGCAGGGCAGGTGAGACATTGGTTGGAGGTGGCGATGCAAGAGGAGGGCCAATGTAAGGAATTCATGGATCCAGCAAAGCGGAACTTGTCACAAAGAGCGGCTGGGTTTGTGGAGAGAAAGGTGGCCAAGTTCATGGGTATCATCAAAGAAATGGCCGTAGAATATGAAGGTATGGAGAAGAAGGTAGAGAAGGTGGTGGACCGCTATACTAGGGTGTGTGGGGACATGGATAAAATGGGTGAGCGGGTGGAGGGTGTGGTGGACTGAATGGAGAGGAAACTCGATCTATGGATGAAGGTGTCGGAGGAAATGGAAGGAAGGGGGGCGGAGGTGTGGACCAGCATGGAAGAAACGGTTGAGAAGAACCTTGGAAGGCTGGTAAAAAAGGAATTGGAGGTGTACAAGAAGGAAGAGGGAAAGAAGATGGAAGAAATGAGTAGGAAAATGGAGGTGTTATGTGAAGTGACCAATAGTGTGTTGACAGGGGTCCAGGGGTTCTCAAAGGATTGGAACAGGGGGGTACGCG
>JAAEAF010008493.1:0-45829 GCA_011037195.1 Triatoma infestans
CCTTAGTCGTCGTTTCATCTAATTAAGGACTCTACATCGATAGAAATATAACATAGTAATTTAAAACCACTATAAAAGACCTCTATAAAAACTATAAAAAATTAAATTTCAAATAAAAAGAGAAGAAATTGTCCAGATATTTTTAGTAGAAAAGTCAGTATTTAGCCATAATGAAGAGCAATATAAAAGCTCTTGGTATAATTGTCATTATTAATTTGAACATTTTCAGAAGTTTCCTAGTAAAAGACCAGATAAATTATTACAACCAATTTACCTTTATACGGTTTAGACTTTCCCAATGTAATAACCTATGAAAAATGCTAAGCTAGCATTTGAGTGAGCACACTTAACAATGGGAACAAACCTAACAATAGTCAATTCAAGGCGTTCAACAGCTGTCGCCAATCTACTACTAGGCTGGCCACTCTTTTAGCCCCAGTAATACAACTCGCCCCCCCCCCCACCTTTAAAAAAAATCTCTGATTTAATGGTTAACAGTTGAAAAAAATAAAAATAAAAAAGTAAGCGCTTTTTTTCAGGTGCAAAATTGCCAGTTAAATATTATTGCCTCTTTCTCTTTCATAGACTTTTTTTTTCGTTTCTTTTTTTTGAGCGTGTTATTTAAGTGAGATAACCTTACACTCTTGTAACAATTGCAACTATAGCGCAAAAAAAAAAAAAGGAATACGATAGAACAAATCACCCCCATTTATTAACAAAAATGGCAACATTTTTCGAGTTGGTTATATAGCTGTACCTTTTATCATTGAAAGTAATAATAATTAATTTATGTCCTTGTTTTATCTGAAAGTTTTCATTCAAAAATTTAGATCTATGCGGCTGTGAGAGTGTGTCTCTCTGCACCTATTGTGATGTATTTCGTCATTTTTATCTCTCTGTGAAAATAAAAATAAACCATTCTATTGTAAAATGGCTCATAGCTAATAATTTACTAACTAGAGGTATGATCGCTCGTATGGACCAATCGTGCTTTGGGTAGGCGACTTTTCTCTTGCTCCGCGTTCGTCTATCACAGGTTCCGTAAGTTATTATATGCAAACAAAGGCTGTAGAGTCAACGCTATAGATTTTGTTTTGACTTTTTTAATTTATTTCTTACTGACTTACAAACATCAATAGACTGTATATCTGGCTGGTTTCATGATGGAAGCTAAAGTTAAACCCATCTAAAACTGAAGCGAAAATCTTCGATCTCCGGCGGTTTCGGAATGAAGACCTTCGCCTACTAACAATTGACAACCAGCAAATTCCCTGGAAACAAAAAGACCAAGAAGTGCGTTATCTGGGCGTAATCCTTGATACAAGACTCACCTGGAGACTACACATTAACACTAAACTGCAACAAGCATACACCCGACTGAAACAACTCTACCCACTCATTAACAGAAACACACCACTCAAACACTCCTGCACTACACTACTCTATAAAACTCTCCTTAGACCTCTCCTGACATACGCCTGTCCAGTTTGGATAACAGCTACCAACACACTGACAAAACGATTGCAGACTTTCCAAAACAAGGTACTGCGAATTGCACTTAACGCTCCCTGGTTTGTCAGAAACACACAAACACACAGAGAACTTGACATGCCAGATATATACACACACATGACTAAACTTACAGACAATTTCTTCCTAACGCTTCACACACTACCCTCAGCTTCACATTACCACATAGGCGAGCCTACTTCATCCAGACGATTAAAACCCAGACTGTATCAAGATCTCTGACAAAACTCATCTTTGTTTTATTGTTTCTTTATCTTTCAATAGCCCTATGTGTAAAGCTCTAAGCGAGCTGGCCCATAATAATTTGTAATCATCAATACTATTGGAATTTATGTTAAATAAAATATCATACCTATTCAAATAATATATATATGTTACAAAAAATTTTATATGAAACACTTAGATAACTTTTTGCATTGCAATTTACATAGTTTCTAATTAAATAAGTTTCTACAACCTTGAAATTAATACTAGATATGCAGGCAGTATAATTATTAAAGAAGAGGAAATATCAAACCTATAATAAAACGATACTTCTTAGGCAAAGTTGGCCGCCCATCTCTCTCTTCCAGTATGTCTTCAAATTAACGTTCATAGCAAATAGTTTCAAAGAAAAGTGATAGGCCTATATGCGTATAGGTTGTAAATAAAATTTTATCTCTCTCTCTATTTGGGTCCTTAACTAGAAAATCGAAAAAGAAATTAAAAAAAGATTTTTTTTTTAATTTAAGACGCGTCAACATCTATATGGTCATTGGTGCCCGCAGCATACTCAGTGTAGTGTCGGTTCCGAACATGTTCATTCGTTTCAGACAACATTTGCCCAGCCCCGGACAGTGAGCTGTAGAGGCTTCTAGGAAGAAAAAGTATCTAAGACAGAAGTGCTGGCCTCAAACATAGACCCTCCGCGTTACTAGTCCAGCTAATCCTTTCTCTGAAGAAGTTCATTAAAGTCGCACTTCCCATCAAATTCCATTTTCTTCAATATATATAATTTTCGGCAATATATTTAATCGTGTATGTAATAGGATCCAAAGAGAGGGATTTAAAGCAGAGAGAGAGAGAGAGAGAGAGAGAGAGAGAGAGAGAGAGAGAGAGACACACACACACACACACACACACAAATTGAGAGTCTCACTCGCTACTTAGGCCAGACTAGAGTGAGAGACTCTGTTTATATAAATTTGCGCAAGCCCTACAGCAGGGTCTTTCAACAATCTTACAACAGTTAACAACGCGTCAGCATCCTACTACTACCCTTCTACTCTACTCATTCTCACTCTCTAATTTCTATTTAAATGTAAAGTCCTCGCAGTTTGTGTTACTTTTCTCATTATACATTGTTCAGCAATTACTTCCACTTCATTTATCTTTCAAACCCAATTCTTTCAAAGACTCCCCTATAGAGCTTGCGCAGCTATATATAAACAGTGTCTCCCACTCAAGTCTGGCCTGGGTAGGAGTGAGACTTTCAATTTTGTGTGTCTCATATTTCATGTACTACAGTAAAATGGTCTGTAGAAAGAAGTCCAACCAAATCCCTCGCCCAGAATCCCAGAAATAAATTTCCCCAAAAATATGTTACAAATAGAATTGATACATCAAAACTTAAATTTGGTGAATAGAAAATTAAAAAAAAAAAAAAAAAAAAATCGTTTGTGCTGATTTCAAGCAAAATTGTAAGAAACAGAAAAATCTAGATAGTAAAATGGTAACTTCCGGATAGATCGATTTTGCTCAACACCATATTATTGAGTCCACTGGTAGTTTAAGACGAAACATCAATTTGAATTTATTGCGATTAATTTTTTTTTGAATTATGCTGATTACATGCATACACTATATATATGTATATGTGTTTGTTTTTATCGTTATCGGACTTGAAACATATATTTCCGGTCCGGTTAGTGTTTCACACCAATATTAATTTTTTTTTCTCCACTTGTTTAATAAAAAAAGTTGTGATCACCACTTTTACAAAGATTTATGCATGCAAAATAGTGCCTAGTAACATTTCTCTATTTTGTTAATGAAATACAGCTGTCACAGCCACTTAATGTCCATAACTTTAAGCCGCGAATTAGTTAATGTAGTTTTGGTTTAGGGAACCGATTCAGTTTTCACCACAGCTGAAGGCAATTGGATAGCTGCGATGAGGAGAAAACAGTGATGGGTGGGTGGGGTTGGGGGGAGTAGTCTCGTAGAGTCAAAAAACTTCTACTACAAGTTTAGTCGAGACTTCCTAGCGCGCCATTACCATAGAATATACCTCTCTGCTACTATTTCTGGTTGTTCATGCTACGCCTCTATTGCTTATATATATATATATACATATTTACAATAAACCTTGGTAAAATCTACCCACCACCTTCAGTTTATGCTGTTCTTATTGGTAGCGTTACCAATCAGAACTTTCAAATAACTTTGAATACGCATTTACTATATCATTCATTAATAATTTACCTTATTGTATTTTCTCACTCACTCTCTCTCTTTCACTTTTCCATATTATATCGCTATAAGAGAAATGTATTGCATCCGGTGAAAAATTTTTGAGTCGTCACCGGAAATACATGTATTAATGCCAAAATATGTTTGTGTTAACAAAATATCTCTCAAAAAACAAAAACAAAAAAATCACAGGAGCTTAAACTTGATTTTGACGAAGGATTTTGAACCACGGAAAATGTCTCTGATACATTATTTATTTATTTCATTTTTCTCGGTTTGACAATGTAGAAATATATTTTCCGGTACTTAAAATTTCATTCCTTCTATCCTTTCCCTCTTTGTTTTTCCACTTGTCCCCTTCTATATTCCTATCTCGCATAATATTTTGAATTTATTGACTCCAACTATTGCTGGTCTTCCCTTTTTCCTTCTTCCAGGCGTATCCAATCCATAATTTTCTTCGTAATCTTTCCTCTTTCATTCTTTTTGTGTGGTCATACCATATTAATTGCCTCATTTCAATAAATTCCATAATTAAGTTCTGGACTTTCATTTTTCTTCTCACCTCTTCATTTCGGATTTTTTCTTTCCTTGATATCCTGGCAGAGCGCCGCGAAAGGTCCATCTCTAATGCCAATAAATTTGCCTTCAATCTTGATGAAAGCGTCCAAACTTCTGACCCATAGGATATAATGCTTCTGATTATTGTTTTAAAAATTCTACTTTTAGTGTCGGCTGTAACCTGTTTATCCCAAAGAACGCCGTTTAATGTAGAAATTACCCGCTTACTCAAGTTAATCCTTGATTTTATCTTTTTATCCTGTCTTCCTTCTTTTGTTAATTTTCACTCATAGATATTTGTATTCCTCAGTATCGCTAATTGTTCCCATTTCTTCTTCCAGTACCAGGTCTCGACTTATTTCTCCTAAAGCTAGATATCTACATTTATTCATGTTTACCTTAAGCCCCCAGTTATTATATTCTTTTAGCAATTTCCTTGTCATGTATTCCATATCATAATAGCGAGCTAAAATCAACTGGTCGTCGGCAAATTGTAAACTATAAGCAGTGGTACTGTCATTACATACATTATATTGGAAAAATATTGTGGAGCTGTGGCACTCTAAGATTTTCCTGGAGGACCCCTCGAAGACTCGCACAAACTATCTCTTCGGCAGAACAAAATTGGAGTTAAGGAATATTACTGCCCTACTTACAGGGCATTGCCTTTTTAAGGAAACATCTGCACCCACTTTTGCAGGAAATGCGGACAAAAGGATAAGACAACGTTTCACTTTCTTGGAAAGACAGACAGAAATTTGGCGCCCATATTCTGGAAACCGAAGGCGGGATCAGACATTGCACTCGCCTCAGCCCTGGCTGTATTTTAATGATACAGGGCTGATGTGAGGCGACTTTACGGGGTGCGCAATGGGCATAGTTGAGGTGTAAGTGTTGAACCTCTTTTTGGAGACCCCGAGTTTCTAGATTAGAGTAATAGAAGTGCAAATTTACAATAGATTTTTGAGTTTTCAAATTTTCTTGAAAAAAAAATGACCATGATTTCTTTTAAAATTTTCAATGCAAACTGACTTTATAAACATGTCACTTTTAACAGAATATTATGCAAATGTTATCAACAATTAATTATTCGACAGTATTATATGCTCCTTTTATTTATATACACAATAGGTTTCCAATTGTTCATCTTCAGGTTGCCTGCCATCCAACTAGACAGTCATCAATTAGTGATAAATAAATTTTCTTTCTACTTGACAGTGTTTTAAGAAATATTTCTCTGAAGTAAGAATAAAAATTAACTTTAACTTTTACAATTCAATATTCAATTCCTTGGGTTTAATACACTGAGGAATATGTGTTCATATTTCTCATGAGAAAATTACATAATCACCTTCTGGTTAACCAGACACTTAATAATAAATCTCAACTAGTGGATATAGAGACTAAACTCTCTGCTTGGGAGTGTGTGGATGGGGGAACCAATACCGGCCAGGGGTGGCAACGTTTGGTCGTATAGGAAGCCTTCCTACACTGTTTTTAACATTGGCAGCCACTGTCTCTTGGAGGGGAGGGTCTGAGCCGCGATTGGCTACCCCGGCAACCAGTGAATGTGAATTTTAAAGAATGTAAATATTTTTAATTTAAGTTTATGGATAGGGGTGCCAGGAATATCGAATACTGTACCCCATATTTCAACGGAATTTTTAGCGTTTAATTTGCAGGTTTTATTTATATTGTAACCGCATCCACTAGTGCTATCTAGGGGAAGAAGCAGGCACCTAAAGTTCTCCAAAGGCCGCTGGGAAGCGCTAGCGGGGCGCTTCTACATTGTTCTATATCGGTATTCCACGGTCTATCGCGCCCTAGAATGTTCGAGAAGCTTCCAGAACATTCTCCAATGGTATAAATAGGAGAAGAATAGCTCGAATGAGTCAGTCTTATTACAAATGGAGTGCGCGCTTGTGAAAAGTGAATAAAAAGTGAACTGAGAGTTCTTTTGTTGGTTTATATTGTACATTTAAGTGCTTTATTTTTAATTTATTGTGTTGAACAATAAATTGGTATTGTTAGAAGTTTAGTGTGTTTTATCTAAACCGAACCCACTTAGCGACTAGTTGCAGTAGCTAGTTGAAGAAACGTTACAACAAGAAAGACTTTTCCGAATGAATGCATTTATTTGAACGAATGTTTTATTGAATGATATGTAATTGCAGGTAAAGATTGATGACGCTGCAGCGGGATTTCACCAGTGCTGGATATCATGAAGGTTTGCGTCCATATAAGATACATGATGTTTAATGGCGAAAGCAAATGCCAAGAAAAAAATTTATTGAAATGGCTGGCTGGTAAATTTCCAACTGCTCACTCACTCTAAATATAAATATTTTAAGGACATACGTATTTCCGAAACTTAGGCAAGAATGTAAATTTTTTTCAGTCTACCCTGACCAACCTTCAATAAAAATATAAAAAAAACATACTGTCATATCACTTATATTTGTTACATTTTTTTTTTTTAAATTGATTTTACATCGTTATTTTTGCAATATTTTTTTTGCGTTAAATTTCCAAATTACATGGAGTTACTTCAATGCTATTGGCACTCGTTACTGGAATATAGTATAATCTAAGGAGGGGGTCTACTACGAGTGTGGTTTGAAAAGTTCTCGGAATCGCCGCTAGATGTCAGTGCTAGAGCAACGAGGTTCCCGCGCAATAATCACACATCCTTTGTGAGTGATCACGTGACGCGTCAGTGCTCTTGCTGCAGGAGAGTGGAGTGACGACTTTTTGTTGTTGTTCCCGCGTAGTGATTTGTGACAATGGAAAAAACTGAGATTCGAGCAGTGATTAAGTACTTTGTAAAGAAAGGTATGAAAGCAAAGGAAATTCATGCCGACTTTCAGACTCTGCTCCTTCACATTCAACTGTTGCCAAGTGGACTAGCGAGTGTAAATTTGGTCGGGAGAGCTTAGATGATGATCCGCGTAGTGGACGGCCAAAAAGTGCTACGACCCCAGAATTTATCGCAAAAGTGCATAAAATGGTCATGGAGGATCGTCGATTGAAAGTGCGAGAGATTGCTGAAGCTATAGGGATGTCATCTGAACGGGTATATCACATTTTAATCGAAGAATTGGGAATGAAAAAATTATCGGCAAGATGGGTGCCGCGGCTCTTGACATTGGACCATAAACGCACCAGATTGGAAATGTCCGAACAAAGTCTGGCCCGTTTTCAGCGCAACCAACAAGATTTTTTGCGCCGGTTTGTGTCTACAGATGACACTTGGGTCCACTACTATACCCCAGAGACAAAACAGCAGTCAAAGCAGTGGAAACATGCTGAGTCACCAAAGAAAGCAAAGGCAGTACGCTCGGCCGGAAAGATCATGGCCTCAGTTTTCTGGGATGCAAAAGACATTTTGCTGATAGATTATCTTCCTACTGGCCAAACAATTACGGGGCAATACTATGCAAACCTCCTAGATCAACTACAGGAAACGATACGCGAAAAAAGGCCTGGTTTGGCAAGGAAGAAAATCATCTTTCATCAGGACAATGCCCGCCCGCACACAAGTGTTATTGCCATGGCAAAACTTCATGAACTGAGGTACGAATTGTTGCCACATCCACCTTATTCACCTGATTTGGCACCATCAGACTTTCATCTCTTCCCCAAGCTGAAAATTTTCCTCGGTGGACGGAGATTTCCTACAACGGAAGAACTGACAGCCGAATTGGAGAGGTACTTTGCAGGCCTGGAGGAATCTCATTTTCGAGCTGGGATAAAGGCATTGGAACATCGCTGGACCAAATGCAATAGTCTACAGGGAGACTCTGTTGAAAAATAAAAGCAGTTCCACCGAGGTAAAACACTTCTTTCTAGTACATTCCGAGAACTTTTCAAACCACCCTCGTACGCGCCAGGGTAGATAGTTATCCTTTCACCATAACTATATTTATGTTACTACAATTGAGTGAAGTTCAAAAATTAAAAGAAAATTTTGTCAGTTTATATAATTGACAATGTTATTTTATAATGCATTATATTATATATGCGAAAGACGTATGAGTGTTTTATACCAGATATTTTTTTCAATTTTTCATTAATGTTCTCGAATAGCTCCAATGATTTTTTTCTTTTTTAAAAAGGACGTATACTTTATACATACATATAACATTTCCACCTGGAAATGTACCAGGAAATTTGATTTTATAATGTCCAGGAGCTCCAACGATATACTTTAAACTGCTACATCAATTACCATTCAATTACCATTTTCACATCCTGTACAATATTAAGATATATTAATGATTGTTGTGGGTTGGATCCGCATAGCTGGAAAGTATCAGAGATAATTTCCATGATAGCCTGCTTCTTTTTGTGGTCATCGACCGGTTTCTGGGCGTTCGCTCATCTTCATTTTTAAAAATAAATTTTCAATGATATACTTATAAAAAAAGTCGGCACTTAGACTAGTTTAGATTTGTTCTGTTTAGGCATGTAAAGAACCCAAATTTAGGTATACAAGGGTGCGTGGATGAGGCGTGTGAATTGTGAAGTGTGAAATGCGAAATAGGTTTAAGTGTCATCAAACAACCTGCTTATATATATTGTTTGATTGTTGTTTTTTTTTTATTTTGATCATTTTAGTTTAACAAAAATATTATTTTTGAAAATGTGGCTGGGTCCGCAATGCTGGATAACATCCATTATTTTATCCGTCGTAGCATGCATATTAGATTTATTCCTGACCGGTTTCGGATATTCATCCATCGTCAGAGCAAATTCACCAAGTTTGTGTAGAGAGTTCACTTCAACTAAATGTTTCTGTAGACTCACACTTGTTGGTTGTATGTATGTGGGAAGGTTACAAGGTTATGTTCATAACCTTAATGACATAACCTTGTAACCTAATGACATAACATAATGACATAACCTTATAACCTTCCCACATACATACAACCAACAAGTGTGAGTCTACAGAAACATTTAGTTGAAGTGAACTCTCTACACAAACTTGGTGAATTTGCTCTGACGATGGATGAATATCCGAAACCGGTCAGGAATAAATCTAATAAGCATGCTATGACGGATAAAATAATGGATGAAAATATTATTTATTTATCTATACTATCTTACGATCACACAACTCGTAATATCTGTCCTTTCTTGTCAGTGACTATTTCACAGCAGCGCACGGATGATGCAGTGTTATTTCACGCTGTTATAAATAAATAACCAGAATAATAAGATAGTATAGACTGTTAATGATAAAGTGAATCTCCCTCCTACAATGGAGTTTAAGATTAGACCTCCACGGGTTGGATGTTCCCATTTTAAGAAAATATGCCCCCTTTAAAAACCTAAACTCGTGTCCCTTTTGCCACTCAGGTATTACTACCCTACCCCTCCTATTGACCTAGTTTAAGAGTTTAGTTTTTAAAAACTTTTAAAAAACTAGTCAGTGTATAAGCTGAATTTGCTCTATGCAAGCGTTGTTTTGCTGTGAGTCTATGTTATCACACACTCTGTGGCAAGCGCATCCTAAAGATGGGGCGAACGCCCGAAACCGATCGATGACCACAAAATAAAGCAGGCTCTAATGCTTTCCAGCTCTGCGGAACCAATCACAACAACAGTATGATAAACTTGCACTGAGCAAATTTAGTTGATGCACTCATTCAATTGATATCAATTAAATTTGCTCTAGGCAAGTGTTGTTATCACAGTGTTTTGACAAAAACATCCTGATAATGGGCGAAACCGGTTAATGGCCACAAAAAAAAAGCAGGCATTCATTGAGAATGTATCTTAATGATATTATTGGAATTCCATGTTTAATGAAAATCAGCTACTAAAGGGGCATCTTTACCGAAGAGGTTTCGAAGATTTTTGGAATTTTCTCGATTTCCAACTATTTTCTATAAACTTTGAATGCATTGGTAAAAATCTTCTCTTCCAGGAAAATCTATTCTCCAGATAAATTGATTCTGGAAAAATCTTTGAGTTAGGCATAATTGCTGTTGCTTGTATTAGAAGGAAAGACAGAAAAGGATTTATTAAGGAAAGTTAAATTTTGAACAACTATAACCCCACCAACTTATTTTACATGATAAGTAAAATTATAAGTTCAGCAAAAGTTCCACATTCGAAGTAAAGTTGTCCTTTAAAATTAGAAGGAAGTAGTGTTAGTGTTTCGAACCAGTTTTTATTTATTTTTTTAACTTTCTTTGTCGCATCGAATGCTGTGGTCATTACCCTCATTTATTATTGAATATATATATAATAACATAATTATTATTGCTATTAATAATTATTAATGTTACTTTATTACCAACATATATTAGAAATAGGACAAAGGCGGAAATATTATAGGAAGACTTTTTTTTTTTTTAACTCAAAGTATCGTCTTGATGTAATAATGAGCCTCACTGTGGATAAAGTTACAGAATCTCCTAGAAGATGTACAATACTTGACACTTTCTCAAGAAGTTGATTGTAGTTATCATCTTGCATTCACATGAACCACCTGACCTAGTTTGTAACTCTGTAATAACAATACTCTTTACCTTTTTACTTTACTTTATAACTCTTTGTTATTCTTATAACTATATTTACGATTATCTCACAAATATAAAAAAAAAAAAAAAAATTATACTTATTTAATAAATTATTATCTGAGAACTGAGTGATAACAGAGAATTTCTATAAATATGGCAACAATAACTTGTCTGTCCATTGTGAATGTTTGTACATTTTGTTTTTTATTTTCATAACATTATAACATTACTAACTACAAAAATAGAAATTTTTCTATTTTCAGTTTACTCTCCATGATATTAAGAAAGTGTGAAATAATCTTACAGAGAATAACGGCTATAAAGAGTGATTTATTTAAATGAATTTTTCTAGAGAAATGTTTCAGTTAAAAGTTGTATATCATTATATGTGTAGTTCACATTCCTAGTTTAAAGAAAATCGTTGCAGCCGTTTTCGAGAAAATACCAGAAAAACTGAAAAATACATTTCAGTAAAAACGCACTTCCGGTCATCCGATTTTTTTTTCAAACTCGGAATTTATACAACACATTGTATTCAAAATTTATATTATTTAGATGACAGGCTTGTATAGTAAACTGAAATAGCACATTAGAGGGCAACCCACCCACCTCCCTCCCCTCAAAGTACCCTTAAATGCATTTTCCGGAGAAATGTTTTAAATAAAAATTTGTAGATCTCTGTATGTGCAGTTGATATAGTAAGTTTAAAGAAAATCGTTGGACCCATTTTCGAGAAAATTGCAAAAAAGTTAAAAAAAAAAAAACCATACGGTAAAGTGGTACTTCCGGGAGAGGAATTTCAACCGCTGTCCTACTGTCGGATCCCTTGGTGATACCCAAACGGAATATCAAGTTTCAACTTTCGACGGTTTTTCGTTTTTGAGCTATGCTGTTCAGATACATACACACACGCACACAGACCATTTTATAAAAACCACTTTTTTGGACATAGGGGACCTCAAAATGGATATTTCCGGTGAAAACTCGATATCGAAAATTTGACACGATTACAATACTTCCGCTTAATAGGAGTAAGAGAAAGTAAAAATAATTGTACAAAAGAGTGTTAAGTTTATTTTGGTTTTGTTTTATGTTTTTGATAAATATGTATTGTGTTTGAATGTTAATACATTACCTAAAAACATTTCTAACTTCTCTTACATCTATTGTGGCACAATAGATCTTTCACGTGGAGGTGCAATAATATCCTATAACAATCTAATTTACTCTTAGTAGGAGGTAAGTATTTTACGATCGAGTCAAATGTTCAAAATTGAGTTGCCACCGAATAGAACATGTTTTGAAATCCCTTGAGTGATCTAAAAAACGATGTTTTTAACGAGTTTTGTGTCAGCAACAATGCCCTCACTTATCGCTCATTGGACATTATGCTCTCCAAGACAAGGAGCGGGTGTTGGTGTAGTGGTTATGAGCGTGGACTTGTAAGTGGGAGGACCCCAGTTCGAGTCCAGCGTATAACTGCTAAATTTTATATTTGTTTAAAAAATGTTAATAGTAAAGTAGGTGCTTCCGCCCCCGCCCACGACACCTAATTTGATATTTGGTCGTTAAGCCCGCCTGAAAAAATAGGCATTACTTTACTTTACTTTACGAGTTTTGTGTATGTGAACAAAATGTCTCAAAAATAAAAAAAAGAAAAAAGCTAGAAACTCAACCTTTCTATTCCGTTTACCACCTGCATCTGACAGTAAAGTTTTGGGTCCACAATCCACTCAAAATGGATATTTCAGGTGAAAACTCGATATAGAAAATTTGACACGATTACAATACTTCCTCTTAATAGGAGTAAGAGAAAGTAATAATCATATGTTTACTATTTCAAATAGTCATTGCATTGAAGTTTGCACTTTGTTCACAATAAGAAAAAAAAAAATAAAAAAGCAATATCCAAACTGTATTTAATCTATCCTGAAGTGTTTTATCGCCCATTTCTCTTCAAGAAAATAATTTATTTTATCTGAAACTGTTTTCATTAAAAAATGTTTTAAAGTTCTTTTTAACAGTTCTGTCTTCAGACCAGTTATTTCACTCGGCAATTTGTTAAACAATCTTACATTCATCGCACTTGGAGCTAAATCTGACTTCGCCAATCTTCTCACTGATAAGTGTAGATTATTTTTAGTATAGATTATAATTAGTTTTAATTATTTTTAGATTATTTTTCTAATATTTAAGAGTGTTTGTCTCCTCTACATTCCATATTTTTTTTTCTTTTAGTTCAACGAGGACACTTGAAAATGTACTGTGAGGTCAATGTTATTATTTTCTGAGTCTGGAACAATTTTCTACAACTATCACTTGGTGCCTTTCTATAAATGACTCTAATTGATTTCTTTTGCAGTCTTAAGGTCTCTGCCCCACCATACCTTGCGATACTAGGACCATAATAGGAACGTGTCAGGCGCTCTGATCACTATCTATGCTCACTGCAACGAATCATCAGTGTTCTATTCCCTTAAATAACACGTATGATACACGTACTTGTAACCGTATCCCCGTACCTGCTTCGTTCCCGTAATCGGTTGTTGTACGTTTTCCATTTTCGTTGGAAAACAGGTTATAACAGGTGCGGTTATAACGGAGAGCATTCGCAACAACAACGCAGTTGCGAACCGTCTGCGCACATCGGTTTGGTAGCATGCCGGTACTTGCAAAATATTCTCTCCGTCAAATTGTTGAGGGTACGATCATAGCACTCTACGGTGATGGTCAGTGGCAGAACGGGCTAGTGGGTATTGTTTGATACTATACAATACAAAGAATAGTTTGCATGTGTCGTCAGGTTACGGTCCTAGTATGAGCAGAGACCTTAAATTGCTTACAGCGTCAGGCGCTGCTCTCCATAGTACAATCCCATAGGATAGTTTGGAGTGAAATAAACCAAAGTACGCAGTCCTTAGCGTCTCAGCACTTAATTCGTCTTTTAGACTTCGCAACAGGTAGATAACTTTAGATGGTTTACTATTTAATTCACTAATATTATTTGTCCATGATATACATGAGTCAAGTAAAATTCCAAGGAAATTCTTTTCCAGAAATCGTTCAACATCCTCAGCAGTTGTCCCATCTTTAATCTTGACCAGAAGCAGCCAAGCTTTTTTAATTCCTGCCAATTTAGATACGTATTCAGATGTTCCTACTATTATTTTATTCTTCTGGTTAGCCATTCTTGTCCTCTTCATTCTTCTAACTTCACTTCATTCTTCTTCATCATTGAATACATCGTTATTTGCTATATTATCTGTTAAAACCTGAGCATAATTCTTTTTTTCCTGAGTTGTTTGCTGTGTCCTGTAGTTTTCTTTTAAAAAAAAACCTTTTTCTATTATTTCTTTTTGTAAGTTCAATTCAGGCATACTTACATCATTATTGATTTCAGCTTTTTGATTATTAAATTTTTTATTTGAATACCTTCCTCTCACTTTGGTTATGTTATCATCTTTATAGAGGACGGACGCCCTAGCGAGGGAGGGCTCGCAGGATACCTTTATAGGCACCGAACCCTTCTGCGGCTTATCCAGGAGCCTCATTCAAACTTCTATCAAGGGGTGGATAGAAGATCAGCGTCTGCGTTGGTGGGAGAGAACACCAGGACAGAGGCAGGCAAAACTCTTCATTAAAAGACATTTGCCTAAATTTACCAAAGACCTACTGAGCCAAACCCGAAGGGATATAAGGTTAATTGTGGGTCTACTAACAGGGCATTGTAGGCTGAATAGACACATGCACCACCTACAACTTGCGGATAGTGCGGTATGCCGATTCTGCAAGGTAGAGGAGGAGACCCCGGCGCACATCCTTTGTGAGTGCGCCGGCCTGGCGAGGATTAGGTTTCTTCAATTGGGGACGGGCAATCCCGAAGCTGAAAGCTTCATGACGGAGCCGCTCTCAGCTTTGCTAGGATTGATTAGAAGGGCAAAGCTGGGGGCTGTTCTGTAACTTAAGGGGATCCACAATAGACCTCAATTTGTAGGTCGCAGTGGAATGAGGCTCACCCCCCCTTCTATTCTATTCTATTCTATCATCTTTATGGCCCTCGTTTACTTCACCCACTTTTATTTCTTTTTCCTGTTTATTGTCAATTTTGCACTCTTCAATTTCTTTTTTTTTATTTTAATTGATTGTCAGTGATCTGTAGTATTTCGGATGTGATAGTTGATAACAAATTTTTTTTTTTTTTAATGCCTCCAAAGCTGCCATTCGGCTTCTTGCTGCCCAGTAGAGTTTAGATAGCTTCTGCCATCTACTGTCTTTTTCAGTAAAAGAATTTCTAATGTCCTCTAGAGCAGGATACATGTCAAGGTGAAAGCCCGTCATGTCTTCTCCAAAGCAGAGGCAGCACGTTGGTGAACTGGCCACCCCTATTCTGGACAGATGCTTCATCAGATAATCGTGGCCAGTTGTGATTGTGAAGCATGCCACGGCATCCTTACGTTGGAGGGTGTGTGGAACACATATCCTGGAGTCACTTAGATGCTCCCACAACTTCCCCTCAGCCTGTTCATACAGTTCCTCTCTCGCACAACTCTCAATGTTTATCCGGACGATACGCTTTACGGAACTATAACTCAGGGGAACATCTGGTTATGGTAATCGGAATCCATTTTTTTTGCCAATTGATCTGCTTCTTCATTTCCATGGATTCAACAATAACAAGATATTCTCATCTCGTTTGACTGCATTTACGCACGCTTTTACATATTTTTTCAATTCTTTTACTTCTTCAGTTAAAACTTAAATCGTCATGAATAGAGTTTTTATAACATTATCAGAGAAGGTACTAACCTCTTCTACTTTGTCACATAAGCCGCATGGCCATCGCAGTTGTTTACATTCTCGTAAATCTTCTTCTTTTTTTTTCTTCATTCTCTTGTATTTGCAGGCATTCCCAATGCCAGATTATGCCATATTTTCCGCCACACATCACTAATTTATTACTTTTATTTAACTCCAGTTTACAATAATCACATACATATTTCCATTGATCCACCATATTAGGGGATTTGTATGAACAAAAAAATATAAAATATACTTTGAATACAAAGGAATCATTCGAAAAATTTTATTTTAATGTTGGAAATTTATTTTCAGACGTCTAACATAAAAACAAAAGTGTGGAATTACGTTATATCCGGTACCCTTGGTTTCAGTCAACTTCAATTATAGTTGTTTCAAAGTCCAGAAGTCAGCGCAAATAACATGGAAGCAACTGAAGGGAAATTTGAAATTTTACGCCACAAATTCCGCAGAATCCAGGGAAATATACTTATTTCGAAAAAAAGTGAAAAGTCTATATATAAACCTAAAAAACCTAAATCTAAAACCTAAACCTAAAAATATATTGTAAAGTTTTTCTCTCTGAACTAGCTATTAAGTGGGTTCGTATAGATAAAATACTCTAAACTTCAATAAGAAAAACACCAATTTATTGTTTTACACAATAAATTATAAATACAACACTTAATAATTCAGAGTTTAAACCACAAAAATTCACTTTGTTCACTTTTTATACACTTTTCACAAACGTACACATAGTTTGTAACAAGAAAATTCTCTCAAATCTCTGTGGTCCCACTAGTTATACGGTGGAGAATGGTCTGGAACATTCTTGGTTCTTGTACAAAGGGCTAGAGTGCGCTGCCAGCGCTCCCTAGCGGCCGCTAGGAGAACTTGAGGTACCTGCTTTCTCTCCTAGATGGCACCAGTGGCTGCGTTACATATATGTATTTATACCACTGTTTTATATAATATATCACTGTTTTTCAATAAAAAAAAAAACCTGGTATGAAACATACACACATAACTTTCAAAAGTTTTCAAAATTGTAGTTGGCAAATTTTATAGTTAGTATACCAGATTTAATAAAATTCATCGGAGTTCGTCGAAAACTCAAAAAACTGTTTAGTAAAAACACACTTACGGTTTACTAATTTTCTTGAAACTTGGAATTTTGTCAATCTACGAGTATTTATTTCTAATTAATTTTGTTTAAATGGTAGAATGATATAATCAACTATGATAGGATTTTAGAGGGAAAAATAACACTGCCCTTCTTCCAAAAGTGCCCTAAAATGACTTTACTAGGAAAAAATTTCAAATAAAAGTTGTAGCTCTTTATATGTGTAGTTCACATTCATAGTTTTAAAAAAATGATTTGATCCGTTTTAGAGAAAATACTAGAAAACTGAAAAATATTTTTCGGTAAAAAAGCACTTTTGGTCATCCGACTTTTTTTCAAACTCGGAATTTGAACAACACATTTAATTCTAATTAATATTATTTAGATGATAGAATTGTATAGTAAACTGAAATAGCACTTTAGTGGAAAACCTATCGCCACACATCCCCCAAAAGTACCGTTAAATGAATTTTCCCAGAGTCCTCACACCAAGAAGGATATAGTCAGACTGGAAGCTATACAAAACCGTTTCATCAGGACTTTTAAAAAAAGGTTACCCAGCGGTGCTACTCATTTATGCTCTTTAGAGTCTAGAAGACGAAATGCTGGGCTTTTATTCTTGAAGAAGCTCTTGAATGGCGAAATTGATTGCATGGAGCTACTTGCTGCCATTCCTTTTCATGTACCACCTCGCTGCTTGCGCAGTACTTCGCATTTCGTGGTCCCTGCCGTTAAGACTACTGCGCTGTTCAACGCTGACGTCATTTGTAGAATATGCAGGTCTTGGAATGAGTATATTCCTGGTGATGTGGTTTCTAAATGGCATCTGGACTTTTCAAAAAACATTTTTGCATTACTTGAAGATTTACTGTTAAATGAGCATGTATATTTTACTATTATTATATTTATGTATCACTGTATGTATCACATGTAATGACTTAAACCATAAGGCTTACGCCGTTTGTTGATAAAAATATAATAAATAATAATAAAATATTCCAAATAAAAGTTCTAGATTTTTGTATGTATAGTTGATATTCCAAGTTTGAAGAAAATTTGTTGAGCTATTTTTGAGAAAATTGCAAGAAAGGGGGAAAAAAAAAACATTCAGTAAAGTGGTACTTCCGGTTGAGAAATGTTGACAGACGAAACTACCGTCAGATTCCATGATGATACTAAAACGAAATATAATGTTTCAACTTTTTACGATTTTTCATTTTCGGAGCTTTGCTGTTCACATACATACACACAGGCACACACGCACAGGCGTTTTTTTTTTTTAAACTCCTTTTTGGATTTAGGGGACTTTGAAACGTGTATTTCCGCTGAAAACTCGATATCGAAAATTTAACACGATTACAATACTTCCTCTTACCTACCTACCTACCCCTTGGCGCTACGGCCCTACAAGAGCCTGGGCCTCATCCACAATCCTACTCCACTCTTCTCTTTCCTGGACGTGTCTTCTCCATCTTCTCACTCCCATTCTCTTCAATAATTCTTCCACATCTCCCAGCCATCTCAATCGGGGACGTCCTTTTCTACGGCTCCTTCCCGGTTTCCCTTCCAACAGCTTTTTTGGAATCTTGCCTTCGGACATTCGTTCCATATGCCCCAGCCATCTCAGCTGGTTTTTCCTTACAAAGGCTACCAAGTCTGGTTCATTATATATTTGGCGGAGCTCAGCGTTTTTTCTTATCCTCCAGATGCCATTTTCACAGACAGGTCCATATATTCTTCTGAGTATCTTCCTTTCCCATATATTTAGCATTCTCTCTGTTTCCTTCGTAAGTACCCAGGTTTCACAACCATATGTGACCACAGGTCTTATGATTGTTTTATAAATAAGGACCTTCGCTCTGTTTGTCAGACCTCTAAACTTCAGCGGTTTTTGAAGTGCGAAGTAGCACTTGTTTCCGGAAGCCAATCTGGCCTTAATCGCTTCAGAGGTTTCATTCTTTTCTGTCACTAGAGCTCCTAAATACTTGAACTGACTGACTGTCTTGAATTCGTGGGTTCCAAAACACACACTTTCTTCTCTTCTTTCGGAATTTCTTGTTGCCCTCATGTACACAGTCTTTTCATCATTTATTTGTAAACCTAATTTAGTTGCAGCCCTTTCAAATTCCTCGAAAGCCCCTGCTAACGCTGATCTTGAGCGAGTTGATACCAGCATATCATCTGCGTACGCGAGATGTTGCGACATCCTATTATAAATTGTGCCATTTGCATTTGTACGAATTGCTCTAATTGCATATTCGAGTGCTAGATTGAATAGAGTGGGGGACAGAGCATCACCTTGTCTTAGACCGTCTGCGACTGCAAACTTCTCCGACAGCCTTCCCTGAACCTTCACCTTACAGCTACTCCCTGTAAGTGCCATTCTCGTTAGCCTTACTAACTTTTACAAGGGATCCCTAGATTCAGCATAATCTTAATCAGTTCTTCTCTTTTGATGCTGTCGTATGCTTGCTTAAAATCGATGAAAAGATGGTGCATATCCACATTAAATTCATAACATTTTTCCTGTTATGAAGGAGAAAATATGGTCGGTGGTTGATCTGTTCGGCCTGAAGCCACACTGGTACTCACCTAGAATGTGTTCGGACCAGTATTGTATTTTCCTATTAAGAAGGATGGCAAATGGCTTATACGCTGTCCCTAGCAAGGATATGCCTCTATAATTTCCACAATTTAATTTATCCCCTTTCTTATAAATCGGACATATAATAGCTACTGTCCATTCTTCCGGCATCTTTTCCTTGACAATACTTCCTCTTATTAGGAGTAATTCTCTACATTCAACTTTTTGTAATATTTACTTTCTCTTGTTCGTGTAAAAAGTATCGCGATCATGTTATTTTTTTTTGGAATCGTGTTTTTTACCGGAAATACATATTTTTTAAGATTCCATGAGTAATGAAGAAAATGTTTTTTAGATATAGTCTGTGTGAAAATATCTGAGTAAAGAAAATCTCAAGTAAGCTAATGATATCAATACCATCACTGGAATCAGACCATAATATATTGGTCAAAATCCATCTGCACAGTAAGCAGATTGGGTTTCGTGATTCCTTTTTATTAGCACAGTAACCACTTCAGAGTTAAAGATAATCATTACAGCCGGTTTTTGGAGAAAAATTCAAAAAAACCTCAAAAAACCTATTCTGCAAAGTCGTGTAAAGTACAGTACTATTTCCAAAGGAGTAATTTTACAGGGAAAATTTAACAATAACAGTGAAATGTATTTATTTTATAGATAGTATACGTTGTTTAAAAAAATTGCAAAAAGTTGGGAAAAACAATAATAAATTCAGTAAACATGCATTTTCGGTTGATGGATTTTGCGCGATAACTTCCTGTCTGATAGCTGGTAGTAGTCCAACAATGGAATATCAATTTTGAGCTTCGTGCAATGTTTAGTTTTTTGAACATTCGCTTAGAGACATTTTTTGCGTACTCCGGTGACCTCAAAACATTTACTTGCTGTTGAAAACTCAAATTTCGAAAAATTTAACATGATCACAATTCTCTCCCTGGTAAACCAGGGGCAAGAGAAATTGAAAATACATTATATTTGAGAGGGTTTGACACAAACAAACAAACAAAATTAAAAAAATTTAGTTATGAATATATTTATCAGAAAAATATATAAAAAAAAAGTCCATAAAATGTTAAATATGTAGTTAAGCCTGAAAAGCTGGTTAAAATCTAGAATGCTATCAAGTACATGTACAACAGAGTTGACTTTAATTATTTCAAGTTGTCTGTCACACGCCATACTGATTGAATGAATATTAAATCATTCAATTCAGTCAAAAACTTTAATTTGATGTCAGCTCAGTTATACAAATTCGATAATCATATCAGACGGATGAGATTCCGAAACCGGATTCTCTGAAAATCATAGAAGAATCTAGAAAGTCATAGAAGTCGTGAAAAATCAATGGCAGGAAAGAGTATGTACAAGATTTTACGGTAAATTGCGATTTAAGCAAGTAGCTGAACATGGTCTGTATTAAAAGAATTAGAGATGGAAGAAAAGAGAAATGTTAATTAGGCATGATTATAATGATGAAAGGGAAATTATTTTACGAATCTACTAAACAAGGGTCGACAGGAATATGAAGTAGAAAAAAACGTCTTGAAGAAGTGTAAAAGGTACTTATATAGAATTATTGCAATTCTGCTGTTCGTGAAGGAATATGTGCTGAATTATTTAAGTAAGGAAGAATAGGCAGAATTACTCTCAAAACGCATTAACACTCTAGTAGAAGGAGATGCAATACCACCAGAAAATATACCGGATTACCTGTTCCCTATATTCAAGAAGGATGATAAGAAAATTTGTACTTTACTATCATATACTATATAGAGGTTTGTACATTGTTATAACGAAACTGTTGGGAAGGCTTGTGAGAAAACCCGTCTGGAGAAAGATTTGTAACCACTAGAAGAGCAGTGTAGATTTATTGCTGAAAGATCCAGCGTGGAGGACCATTTTTACATTGCGTGAGTTGCTAGAGAAGAGTATAGCAAAAGACAGGGCTTAGATTTGATATTTATTGATCTGGCAAAGGAATATGGCAGTGGCCAGTATCCGGGAAGCTTTTATAGAAAAATCTATTGAAGCTTCTATTTCATAAAAAGCTTTCATGGAAATGGGATTTATAAGTGAAGACCTGGTTCGCTATTATCTCTATATCTACTTTTCCCTCTAATAGATGTCAAATAAAAATGTAGAACATTGTCCAATTCATTCCCAGCCATAACAGATAATAAAACATGAATGGCGCCCACATTATTAAAATATGACCTACCTGCAACTTGAACAAGAAAATGTGAAAAATGTAGAATACCATTCCAGGAAGACCGATTTACGAAAGACTATATCATCACATGTTATCCGTCAGAGTGGTCAACAGTTACATAGGCTCCATTTTAAAAAAAAAAAGGTGTTCTACGATCGAGGATGAAAAATGAGTAACTATCTCCAGGAAAGTAATAGGAACGTTGAATCCTGTTTTCTGAAGCAGCATAATGTAATGAGAACCAAGATTCATAGGATCCGAAGAGCGGAGAAACACACATTAAATGAATTAAAAGTTAGTTACTCCCCACCTAGGTCAAAATAGGGAGGGAGAGTTCGATTCATATAAATAGAGCTGAGATGTACATCTAGTCAGCAAGTCCTCATTCCACTGCGACCTACAAGACGAGGTCTATTGTGGATCCCCTTAAATTATAGCACAACCCCCAGCTTTGCCCTCCTAATCAGTCCTAGCAAAGCTGAGAGCGGCTCCGTCATGAAGCTCATAACTTCGGAATTGCCTGTCCCCAATTGAAGAAATCTTATCCTCGCCAGGCCAGCGCACTCACAGAGGATGTGCGCCGGGGATTCTTCCTCTGCCTTGCAGTATCGGCATACTGCACTATCTGTAAGTTGTAGATGGTGCACGTGTCTGTTCAGCCTACAATGCTGAACAGACACATGCCGACTCACAATTAGCCTTATATCCCTTCGGGTATGGCTCAGTAGATCTCTGGCAAATGTCTCTTGATAAAGAGCTTTGCCTGCCTCTGTCCAAAGTAGACGCTGTTCTTCTATCCAACCTTTGATAGAGGTTTGAATAAGGCTCCTGGATAAGCCGCAGAAGGGTTCGGGGGCCTATAAAGGTATCCTGCGAACTGTCCCTCGCTAGGGCATCCGCCCTTTCATTGCCCAGAAACCCCGCATGTCCCGGCACCCAGGTGAGTGTCAGTTTATTCCGAGTACCCACTTCGGTTAGGGCAAGTAAGCTATCCCACACCAGTCTATTTGGTGTGAAGAAAGTGCCTTCAAGGCTGCCTGACTGTCGAAGTATATGGCCACTCTTCTACCCACTATGCCTTGCCTTATAATCTCCCTAGCGCAGAGTTGTAACGCCACGACTTCAGCCTGACTTTGGCCTTAATCATAACTTTAGGCCTGCCCCCATAGACCCCGGCTCCAACCCCAGTCTGAGTTTTGGATCCGTCTGTATATCAGATCGAATTACCGAACGGGGGGGTCTCACAGTCCCATTTTCCTCTGCTCGGTGGAGGAACCATCCTATCAGTTGGCATTCCAAGAAGATGGCCAGCCTTGGTTTCCTCAATCAACCTCTAGTTATTACGATCTTGCCTAGAGGTTAGTGGAAGCGGCCCCTGCAAGAGCCTATGTATTACCATTCTGGCTTCACTTTGAACGAGGATGTGTAGTGGTGGCAAATTGAGGAGGACTTCCTACGCCGCAGTCGGGGTGGTTTTCATGGCCTTTGGATCCCACCAGCCTTTCCGCCGCCCACTTCTGCAGCGTCTTGGTCCACCAAACCACCGACCCATATGTGACCATAGGTCTGAGGATCCTAGTGTGGATCCAAAGTGTAGAACTTGGGCGGAAACCCCAGTTTCTCCCACAACGTCTACACCTACGTCTGCGCCTACTGAATGACGCATTGGCCTTGTGTGAAATTTTGTCAATGTGTTGATTCTAAGTGAGGCTGTGTTCAAAAGTAACATCAAGATAATTAGCCTCCATCGCAAATGGAATCGGAGAACCACACACACAAAGAGCTACAACTTTTATTTGAAATAGTTCTCCGGAAAAAATTATTTAAGCGCACTTTTCGTAGAAGGGTGGACTTATGGTTTTCTCTATTGCGCTATTTCAGTTCATTATACAATTCAATCGACTAAATAATATTAATAACAATTATATAAGTTGTCAAAATTCCCAGTTTTAATGAAAATCGATTGACCGAATGAGCCAATTTATTGAATAGATTTTTCATTTTTTTTTTTTTCTGATTTTCTCCATAAAAATGGCGACTGTTTTACACAGTAATACGAATTATAAGTGTGAAGAAAATTTCGCTATTTCGCAGTAAGTTGTGTGAGTGTTTCACATCAGATTTTTTTTTTTCTTACTCAGGGGAGAACCCCAATATATATATATTTCCAAATCTTGACAATTTTGAAATATTTGACACGATCGCAATACTAATTAGGTGTAAGAGAAAGTAAAATAAAAATAATTGACATGAAATAGCTCATTGTTAAACAAGATCATAACAGTGAATTAATCAAATGAATTCCATTTTAGAAAATTATTTAGAAAATTTTCAACATTATAAGTTAACAACTATCTTCAAACCTATAATTTATTAAAAATCGATTTAGTTTATACCAATTTGTAGTTCGTGTTTTCTCTCAATGTTGATTAAAAATTAAAAAAAAAAAAAAATTAAAAAAATATAGAAAAAACGGGGAAGAAGAGAGACAATTACTTAAAAGGCTGCCAGTTATCTGAAATAAAAGCTAATTAGCTAGAGACCCAATGCTATGAGGAAATTCGTTCACTAAATTGGTCTTATATTGATCTATATTCATTCCAATATCAAACTGAACACTTTTATTTTCTTAATATACTTCTTGAAAATATATTTCATCTTTCATTATTTTAAAACATTTTCTATAGTTTTTATTTTAAAATTTAACAATAGATAGTATTGTTAAATATTATCTATTGTTAAATATTATCTTTGTACTGAAAAACATAGCATAAAATTTATTCAAAATATAATTGTTGAAATTTAAATGACAATAAGTCCTGGTATTTATGTGTATAAAACATTTTATTATACAGTATCGAGCTATCAAAATGTGTAGGGGTTTTAGTGAACCAGTGAACCCTCACCACTCATCCACTCTAGCGGAGAGAAACAGCCCCTCTCGCACAGAGAGGAGAGGCTCGGCCAGTATATATATATATGAGAGAGAGACAGTCAAAATCATTCTGTTCAATTCAGTCTTACACATCAGACATCATTCTGTTGATTCACACTCCGTACATATCATTTAGCCACGTCAGTCTGTCAGTTCAGTTCAGTTCTAAATTCTAAAGTGTAAAAGTCGTTGGCAGTCAGTTATATATATACATATATCAATTATATATCTTAAACCAATCTTAAGGTGTTTATCTATCATCATCAACAACCAACATCTCCTCACAATACCCTTACACTGGGAACCAGGTCATTAAGCACAACTAGATTAGAACAACATAGGAGGTTAACATCAGAGACATTATCCGTGGTAGCCTGCTTCATTTTGTGGTCGGATTCGGGCGTTCGCCAATCTTCAAGATGCGTTTGTCAGACAATGTCACAACACAGACTTGCACAGAGCAAATTCAGTTTACACACTGACTGGTGTTATTAATTGTATTTAAAACTAAACTCTTAAACTAGGTCCAAGGCGTAAGGTGATGGTAACTGGGTGGGAAAAAAACACGTGTTAAAGGATTGTTAAAGGGCCATTTTGTCCTTAAAATGGAAACAACACATGGGGGTTCTAATTTTTGAACTCTGTTGTTGGAGGGAGATTTACTTTACAATTAATTAATCAAAATAAAATATGAAATATATAAACCACCACAACTACTATTGGAGGTTAAGTTTGATTATAGGTTACATTACATATTTTAGCAGTATTGGAAAACAAGTGGTGTAATTATTTCAATAAATTCGTATATATTATGGCATTAAGATCAGCAATATCTGTTTTAAAATTGATAAGACGTGCTGTTACTATTTATGTGGATCATTTCTAAAAAAAATTTTTTTTTTTTTGTGCATTTTTTTCTCTGTCAACTATTGTAGTTTTACTGAAGTCAAAACTGTGCCCAGTTTTTGTAATCTGTCGAGAGAGAGCTGTGTTGTTTTTTAATCTTCCAACGTCATATTTGTGTTGTTGAATTCGGTTTTGAACATATTGTTTTGTAATTTGCTATGTTGTTTTAATCTAGTTGTGTCACTTTGAGAATGACCTGGCCCGACCAGGTCGAAAGCTCGATATTGTATACTAAAGTGTTTATATACCCGAACTTTTTGTCATTTAATTCCAACAATCAAATTTTGTATAAGTTTGAAATAACAGTAAAAGAAACAAAGTTATAGTGATAATATTTATTATTTATTGCCATATTTGACAATTTTAATTTTGATTAGTTATTATGTAGTCCATGAAGTATTATAAAACTGAGCGTAAAGACAAATGAGAAGGCATTACTAATTATTCCTGATGATAATTTTGAAAGATGCCTTCTGGCCGTAAAAAATGCTAAGCATGTACCTTCTCGAGAATTATGAATAGAAAACAGTGGAAAGTATTTCGTTCTTTTCTATCTAGATGCAAAGATATTCTACAAGTTTTAGCACATTCAAGCAAGTTAGAATGAAGAGATTAAGTAGGTCGGAAGGGATTGAATTAGACAATAGAATCTAGAAACATAATTTCTTTCATATACTTATATAAAGTATTGGTTTTACCCATTAATTTACAGATATAAAAAAGAGCTGGTGTGAAAGAGGCGGAGATATCGATGAAATGTTAGCTGGTCGGCTCATGATGTGAACTCTGTTTGACTCGTGATAAAAATTCTGTCTGTCAACTGTCGACTCTTCCTTGAGTTATGAACAATAGAGTTTGGGAATAGTTTGCACTATTCTGTAAACCAATCTCTTCCAAAATTCAAATATGTAATGCAGTAAGTCGAGCCTTTTTTGTGGGATTCAGGAATAGGGTGGGAAGGAAATTAAACAAAGCGACCAGATATTAAAAAAAAAAAAAATAATTTTTGACTGAAGATAAAGGTGCCTACCAGCATCCAACCCCATCCATGATATGTATGTTAGAGCTCTCTCAAAAAAATAAAAAAAAATGTTCAAAGAAATTGGTGAGTTTTATAATTGTATTAACTGCAGTATTTATTTATTTATTTGTAATTTGTTTTTGGGGAGTTCCCCATACAAAACGAGTTGGCTCTAAATGACATACAAATTATAAAATACAAATACATGACATACAAAATACAATGGTAACAAAAGAAATAAAATGGAAACTCAGTGACGAACGAAATAAAAACAAATTTGACAAGTAATAAAGGTAACCTATTTTTGTTTTGTTTTTTCTAATTGGATTCAGAATATAAGTAAAAATTATAGGTTACTTTACCCGTAAAATTAATCATTAAATTAGTTATCCATAATGAATGCTTTAATCTTCATTATATTACAGACATAATATAAATTTGTTTAGAAGTATAAGAGACTGGAGAGCGGAAAATTTTAGGAAAGTCATAAGGAGAAATGTTTCTAATAAAGGGAATAAGGTGTCTACAGACATCATCGTAAATTGGGCATGAGACAAATAAGTGTAAGAGGTCTTCAAACGCGTCCCTATTACAAACTATACACTTGTGTTTGGGCCTGATCAAATAACAGAGATCATTAATCGTAAATTTTATATAATTAACACTGGATAGCCTAAATTTGTGCCCATAACTTGGTGACTGCAAAAGGAATGTCTATCTGTAGGTATTGCTGTAAATCAGCAATAGGGTCAAAAAACTGTAGATACTGAAGGTTATATTTAGTTGAATTAAGGGAGTCATAGTCCTTATTTAATAAGTATAATAAGGAGTATAAGTCCGGGTATAATAAGTATAACCCGGACTTTGTTTCATTTAATTTCAACAATCAAATTTTGTATAAGTTAAGTCCAGTAAACGAAACAAAATTATAGTGATAATATGTATTAATTATTGCCATATTTGACAATTTTAATTTTGATTAGTTATCATGTAGTCCATGAAGTATTATAAAACTGAGCAATAAGACACATGAGAAAGCATCACTAATTATTCAGGACATAGGTATCAGCACAAGTGCAGTTTTTTGTTTAAAATTTTTTGGGTCCTAGTGGGATAGTAAGCTATCTTCATTTATTTGTTTGAGGATATTTACCACCAGAGTATACCAGTTGTATTTCAAGGAGGGCTTCTTTTCGAGATAATACCTGAGTCTGAGGAAACAGAGTTTTGGAATTCTAGTATCTCCCATAAATAAAAATTTAGTTATCCATTCCAGCCCAGGCCAGAGGCAGGCAAAAACGTCTATTTATAGCCACTCGCCCAGGCTAACTGCAGAATTACTCCAGTTGGGGTCCTCACTGGCCATTGCAGACTTAATAAGCACATGCATCGCTTAGGCCTGGCAACGAATAGCCTGTGTAGGTTTTGTCAGGAAGAAGAGGAAACAGCACTGCACGTGCTATGTCAGTGCGAGAGGCTAGTATAGCTGAGGTACCGCCTCTTCGGAGAAGAAAAGCCCCTTAGCCAGGGGCCCCTCTCGGGTCTACTAAGTCTATTAAGGCAGACAGGACTCGAGAGGGTGCTCTAATTGACCACCTGGGGAGACCTCCCCAGACTCCACAGTTCGATAAAGGACAGGACGGGGGCCGGGTTTCCAACTTAGGGGGTGCCACAATAGATCCACGGGGGTCGCGGTGGCGCAGGCTGAAGAGCCAATCCCCTAAGGAATCTAATCTAATCTATCCATTCCAGGGTAAATTTTAGAACTATATAACTAGAATGAGTTATGTTAAACTCCATTCTAATTAACCATAAAGGAGTTCTGTTTAGAGAAAACTTTTCGTTAAACAAATTTAAATGTGCATCTTCTATTTTTTCGAGATATAATTATTCATAAAAAATTGTCCAACAAGAAAAACTAAATAAATTGAACAATGTGAGCATTTCAGTGTTTCAATGGCTGAATATTAAACTAGAATTTTTTTTTTTTTTTATTGATGGAATAAACTTTTATAAATATGTAGATTTGCCTTCGCAATAGTTTCGAGATTAACATAACTCCCGTACTTCGTCATAATGAAGAATTTGTAAGGAAATGAGGAAATACAAACTTATAGTTCAGTCATCAACAAATAGTTGTGAGATAATCAGGAAAGTAATTTTTTTAGAATAGATAAAATGTCAGTGGTATATTATTTTTATGTGAAATAAAACTTACCTTATTTTTAAAAGGGGCATTTTTGAAGATGTTTATAGTGAATAGAGTAATAAAGAAATGAATAAAGTAGTCCATATTAATAGATTAATTATTTTACATTTCATTAAACAAGAAGATCAGAATTTTATAATGACAATCAAGATGCGATAGAAAGTTGAGATTTTATAACAGTTAATCTAGTGAATATATGGGTAAAATGAACCGTTTAGAGTAAAGATGGGCAAGCCGATAGCAATGTTGATGTTGGTGCAAAAGTGGGTAGGGTCAAATTGTGTTATGAAGGGGAAAATTGAGGTAGATGAGTAAGGGATTGGTTGTGGAATATTGGTTAGAGGGTTTTAGAGAAGGTGTGTAGCAGCAACAGAAGAAGAAGAAGTAGCTTTCAGCAGCAACTGGAACGTTTAACATTGGACTGTCTAGTGTCCGTTCAATCCAGCACAGTGTTGGTACGCTCAATGTAGCCTGCTGCACACACAACCCACAGGATCCCACACTCGTTATTTCCCTCACTCATTGTTTCCGGTATAATTCACAGACTGTTTTCAAACCCCTTCTTGTTTTCACATTACAACCGTTTCATATTCAACTGCCGCATCTTCTTCACAACCCTCTTTCATCATTACACAGGTGTAATTTCGCATACTTAGTTATCCTTTTCAGAGATTATATACGTGTAAGTACAAGTAAATACATTATTAATTTTATACACTTACTAAATACATATATATAATAGGTTTTTTTTACTTTGTAGGACGCCTCTGAATCTCTGCTCAGCCACGTTTATTCGCCTTTGTCTGGCTTTATTCTTATTTATTAAACCTTCCTCTGCCCGACAGGGTAGTTGGTCATTCACTACCAGCCTCCATGGGATCGGTGGTTTTTTCGCTAATTATCCATTCTATCCTCCTTATTCTTCTTTTGTTACCACATTAATCCTTTAAATTTCACGTTAAATGATATCTAGCATAATTTTCGCTTACTGCGCTTATTTTTTTACTTTTTTAATTCTCTATTCCTAGTAAGAGGAAGTATTGTAATCGTGTCAAATTTTCGAAATCGAGTTTTCACAGGAAATATCCGTTTTGAGGTCCTCTGAGTCAAAAAAAGTGTTTTTTAGAAAATGGTGTGTGTGTGTGTGTGTGTGTGTGTGTGTGTGTGTGTAGGTGTGTGTGTATGTGCGTATGTATGTATGCATGTATGTGAACAGCACAGCTCAAGAATGAAAAACCGTAGAATGTTCAAACTTGACATTCCGTTTAGGTATCACCATGGGATCTGACGGTAGGTTATCCGTCAAAATTCCTCAACCGGAAGTACCACTTTACTGAATGGTTTTTTTACCTTTTTTGCAATTTTCTCAAAAATAGCTCCAACGATTTTTCTTTAAACTTTGTATATCAACTACAATTACAATGATCTACACTTTTTATTTGTAACATTTCTCTGGCAATATGCATTTAAGGGCACTTTCAGGGGAGAGAGGTGGTGGGTTGTCCTCTAAAAGTGCTATTACTATTTACTATACAATTCTATCAGCTAAACAATATTAATTAGAATTAAATGCGTTGTTGAAATTCCGAGTTTAAAAAAAATTGGATGACTGAAAGTGCGTTTTTACGTTCTAAAATGTATTTTTCAGTTTTCCTGGTATTTTTTTTTACTTTCTTGCAATTTTCTCAAAAATTGCATCGACGATTTTCATCAATCATAGTATATCAACTATACATCCAAAGATCTACCACTTTTATTTAAAACATTTTTCTAGAAAAATTCATTTAAGGGCACTTTTGGGGGAGGAGTGGGGTTAGGTTTCCTTTATAGTTGATTATACAATTCTATCATCCAAACACAATTAATCAGAAATAAACAGATGGCTAAAATTCCGAGTTTTAAGAAAATTAGTAAACTGGAAGTGCGCTTTTACTGAACAGTTTTTTTTCAGTTTTCGACGAATTTAAATAAATTTGGTACACAATTTATAACATTTGTCAATTATAATTTTGAGAACTGGAGTAAAAGAAAGTTGTGTGAGTGTTTCACATCAGGTTTTTTTTTTTTTTTTTTAATTTAAGGCGCGTCAACATCTATGGTCCTTGGCGCCCGAGCCTTCTCAGTGCACTGCCGACCTCCGGACAGTGTTCTCTCGTTGCAGACAACACTGTCCGGTGATGGAACTGTAGGTGCTACTATGAAGAAAAAATCTAAAGGCAGCAAAGCTGGACTCGAACCCAGGTCCTCCGCGTGGGAGTCCAGTGTGCTAACCACTGAGCTAATCCCTTCTACTACGCTTATTATAATTCTTATTGACAAATTTTTCTTCAAACCTGGGCTTTTTTATTTCTCTTACGCTGTAAGAGAAAATATTGAAATATAAAATTTTTTGAAATAGTGTTTTCATCGAAAGAACATGTTTTAAGCTATCCTGAGCACGAAAAAAGATGTTTGATCAATTTCAGGCATGAGATTTGTGGCATTGATCAATTTGTGTGTTTTGCATGTGTATGTTTTGTGTGCGTCTGTAGGCATATTATACGTTCATGAGTGTGTGAACAAAAAATTGCCAAACACCAAAGAAATAATAATTTACAACTAGTGGTTCCAGCCAGCTGCTACCTTAACAAAGGGTGGCAGTAATAAAACAGCGACCTAGTTTGGCTGCCGACAGCCGCGGCCAACCAAACAAACAACAAAGCCTTTTCATCAGACTTACATCAAAAAGGAAGCACCGAAAAGGTTGATCGCTGACCTAAATAAGGTAGCAAACTACGAAGGTCGCACATGGTCGCACACTAGGACAGATGTCTTGGTGTGAGTGTGAACAACAGTAATATATAAACTCTATGATATACGACGAAAGGATTATTATATCATCTACGGCCAAACGAGCACGTCTTTATACACTAGCGGCAATTTACTATACACAGTTATATTCAAACTTATCTTTCTCTTAATTGTGCATCTTAGTTCGTTATTTTAATCATTCTAATTTATCAGTTATTTATCTTCTATTTATTATTAAGTAGTTTATAGTTATTAGTTACCATTTATTACTTTAAAAATTATTCTTAAAATACAGTTTATTTTTATAAAAACCTTTTAATAATTCGAGCACTAACTTCCAAAATCTCTCAAACTAACTTCCGCCCTCTTCAAGACATCAGCTACTCCAGGAATCACACACAACAAACGATTCCATTACACCACCAATAATTCAGATAAAACCTTTCAGACTTCCGCAGCCATTGTTATGTAAAAAACACTTGGGTCATCGGGTTAAGACTGCGTTATTAATTCAGTGACGAATTAAACATAAAAATATCTCCAAAAAAATCTGGTGTGAAAACACTCACACAACTTTCTCTTACTCCTTGTTCTCAAAATTATAATTGACAAATTTATTGAAATTCGTCGAAAACTAAAAAAAAAAAAAAAAAACTGTCTAGTAAAAGCGCACTTCCGGTTTACTAATTTTCTTGTAACTCGGAATTTCGGCCACTCTATTTATTTCTAATTAATTTTGTCTAGATGGTAGAATTGTATAATCAACTACGATAGTACTTTAGGAAAAATTACAACCCCACCCCTCCCTTAAAAGTGTCCTTAAATGAATTTTCCCAGAGAAATGTTTTGAATAAAAGTTGTAGATCTCTGTATGCGTAGCATTATATAAGAAATTTCAAGAAAGTCGACAGAGCCATTTTTGAGAAAATCGCGAAAAAGTGAAAAAAAAAAAAAAATCATTTAGTAATGTGGTAAAGTAAACGCACTTCCGGTTATCCGATTTTTTTTTGAAACTCGGAATTTTAACAACATATTCAATTCTAATTAACATTATTTAGATAATAGAATTGTTTAATGAACTGAAATAGCACTTTAGGTGAAAACTCGATATCAAAAAATTTGACACGATTATTACAACAATATTTCCTCTTACTAGGAGTAAGAAGGAAAAATCGCCGAAATCCTAAACTTGGCATTCCGTTTAGGAACCACAACACATTTGATACGAAGGTTTCAAAGAGAAACCCTCAATTGGAAGTGAAATATTACAGAGTGTTTTTTTCAGTTTAAAATGTAGAGAGAGAAACACTTCATTGAAATAAACAATACAAGTGGTGCTGGCCAACTATATTGGCTTGCTCGAACACAGCGTACATAATCAGTCAAAGATATTAACTTAAACCGCAAAAGAGGGCACAATATAAAAGTAACAACAGATCCTCCACTTAACATTAGGAAATTGTCAGCATTAAATAACATAAAAAGTAGTATATGTAACACAATAAAATTAATAACGAATTTAGCGTCAGTGAAAAAACATTATGACAAAAATGTCTAAGTCAAAATATAGATAATTTGAATAAATATAAACACATAAACAGTAAAATAAAAATAAGACAAAACAGTCTTGGTCGTTAGTTCAGGTAAGAGATTATGCTGGTAAGAGCTAAGCACCGTATATGTGATGGTGGACTATGCCCAAAGAGTCGATTATGATCAACTCCGCAAGATTGTGGAAGCAAGTGGAATGGATGCCCAGTTTCCTGAAGAAGTCAGCAGTTTCTTTGGGGATTGTTCCCCGAATTCCAAACCACAATCCTACAACAGCATAGTGCCGCTCGCCATATTCTTCGTGGAACTTTTCTTTAAGGAAGGGAATACATTTATCATATATTCCCTTCTTCTCCTGATTCACTTTCTCCGCCTGCTTTGGGTCGTTCGTCTCAAATCTTATCGTAGGGTCAACAATAAGTGCCTCTTTAATCCTTTTCAAGAAAGCTACTATGTCAGCATAACGTGTTGACCCATCGGTATCGATGCAGTATACTTCCTCATGACAAACGTACCCTATTTCTCTCAACTTATCGGAGATCCAGTGTTTCACATTGTGGTGGCGGCGTGTGACTAAAAGCATGTTGTATGGACAACTGCCCAAAACATGGGCTAGGGTTTCCGTCTCCCGGCCGCATCTGCGGCAGAGGGTCCCAACATCTCCTAGACTATTCCGGCCAACTTCAGGTACTCCTCGCAGGGGGGCATAATTTATATTAAGCTTAAGGGCATTCGACCACTTTGAGCCGGTAAGCATCAGCTTGCAGTGGGGTGATATATTACAGAAATAACTGAAAAACAACGGCCTAATTTCGGATATAACCTTGTTAACAAAACAACTTTTTTGAAATAAATTGGTTCATTTAAAAATAAAAGCTCGATCAATTTTAAGTTTTGAAACTGAAAAGTATTGCTAGTATTATTGGTATAAAGAATTTTTGTTAGAACTTGTATAATTGAAGATTTTCATTGATTACTGAATCTATTGTATCAGTTAATATCTTTGTTACTGGATAACCAACTTCTTACTTGTTCTAGATTTCATAAATGGTTTGGTATATAAGAAAAACTAAATAAAAACCAGTTTCTATTGTTATGAACCTTTGTGTATGGCATAAGATTTGGTTTACTCTTTCTATTATAGTAGTGGAAAACTAAGCTATTGAACTTTATACCCTGTTCGTTTTCTTTGGGTTAGATTGGGTCTAAGAAGTGGAGGGGGTGAGGGATAGCTAGGCCAGTATATCCCAACTACTAACCAACAAACACATTCTGTTTGAGAACCTTGATCCCTTCCCACTTCTACAACTACCACTCATACCACTCTTTTGTCTGGATAAATTTAAGAGGTTTTCCTGCTGGATGTACTACACAACTGGGGCTAGCCAAACGCACCCCTTTATTCCACACACACAATTCAATGCAAACATATTTAATAGTTTCTACGGTTTTTACTGATTTTTCATTAATCTTCAGTTTTTCGATTCCTATTTAATCTTTTCGTTTAACACATCATTCTTTCATCCAATTTAATCATTAAATTAGATTTGTTTTGCTCAAAAAATTAAATAAAAGTTTTGGGCGCACTAACTTATTCTTCTTTAACGACAAAACATTCTTCAAGTAAATACGTATATTAAACGAGACAATCTGGTATAGATGTCTATGACTGTTAATTGGGGGAAATACTTCTTCATAAGAGGGCAACAAGTGATGACGAATGCTAGTGCTGACAATTACTGCTACGGCCCCTTCAGAATGATTTGTGAAGTATATGGTGTACCCAGTATTGTTGATATGTGTGTGTCTTGTGAAGTGTGTTTCAATTATAAGCCCTATGTCTAGCCGTTTTTCATGGAATAATAGGTCCAATTCATTCAAATGCTTTCATAGTCCGTTAGCTTTTTTACTAGTAAAACTAGCGATCCTGATATAGAGTTACCCATAATGTTTTTTTCAAGTTTATCAATGAAATTTGTTACTAGAGTTAATAAAGGTGGAAACATTGAATATATAAGAAGAACTGCTAACGGTTTAATTTGACAACTTTTGCAACTCCTTGCAAAGAGCGAATTTTCTTCCTATTGCCAAGAAGATATGGTTTTTACGTTTTTTTTCTAAATATTAACTTTTTTTATCACTTTGTCTTCTTACACCTGGTAAGAGAAATTATTGCAATCGTGTCAAATTTTCGATATCGAGTTCTCACAGATAATGTTCGTTTTGAAGTCCTCTGAGTCCAAAAATGTGGTTTTTATCTAAAGTACTATTTCAGTTTATTACACAATTCTATCATCTAAATAATATTAATTAGAATTATGTATTGTTGAAATTCTGGGTTTGAAAAAAAAAGTCGGATGACGGAAAGTGCATTTTTACTGAAATGTATTTTTCAGTTTTCTGGTATTTTCTCAAAAGTGCCTCCACCGATTTTCTTTAAACTAGGAATTTAAACTACACATATAAAGAGCTATAACTTTTATTAAAAACATTTCTGCTGGTAAAGTCATTTAAGGGAGCTTCTGGGGAAAAGATCGGGATTACGTTTCCCTCTAAAGTCCTATCATAGTTGATTATATAATTCTACCATTTAAACAAAATTAATTAGAAATAAATAGATGGCCAGAATTCCTAGTTTCAAGACAATTAGTAAACCGGAAGTGCGCTTTTACTGAACAGTTTTTTTTCTTCAGTTTTCGCGATTTCCTCCATAAAAAAACCCGATGAATTCCATTACATTTTGTGTACTAACTATAAAATTTGTTAATAATAATTTTGAAAACTGGAGTACGTGAAAGTTGTGTGAGTGTGTCACATCAGATTTTTTCTTGCTCATCGTAGTGCATTTCTTGTTCATGAAGTGCATGTACGCTAGGATAATGTAGATATTAAATGTTTTACGCCTTTTTTTATAAGATTTATTTATTTGGTTCGTATAATGAATATTTCTTAAGGAAATTTAAGGTAAAAGGAGCTATTCAAAAACTTTCTGAAGCTCGCTATTTCAAATTAAGGACAGCCTAAAAACAGCTATCAAGAGCCTAAAAGTAAAAGGCAATAAGTCAGTCTAAAATTAACATCCAAAGGAGGCTAAAAACATTATCGGATAAGACAAACTTGAACTTTAAGAAGCCAGATAATATTAAGAGTCTGGAACTTTCATTTGAAGAGTCAGGAACTACCATTCAATAAGTCTGCTAGCGGCGTACAAGAGCCTACATATAGTCATTAAGAACTGTACAACAGAGATCTCAAAGACTTATAAAAAGCAAAAAAATAAAACATTTCAAAAACCAGTACAAGGGGAGGCAGCTCTCTTTCAAGAAGCCCTTTCACAGTCCAGAGAACTCACTGCAAGTTAGCCATCTATCTAGTCATTATAACGAGCAAGCTACCTAACTAACTACACGGCACCAAGACCCATCTTCGCACTGACATTCTATACTTCCTATATACATTCTCCTCATATAGTCAACACATCGTACACATACTATTACGTCCGCGGCATTTAAAACCACACATTAACTTGCAGAGATTATAAAACTATTTAATGATTTACTAGTTACAATAAGAACACATTAACTAATCTAGTAATTCGAATAAATCTTTTTGTGATTTGAATAAATTATATATTGTTACTTATAAATACATTGAAAACAATGTTTCTTATATATTTTATAACCTATTATTTGTAAGACAATTTTATGTTATTTTATGTTTTATTAGAAAGTTCAGAAACATTTCTCCTTATGTTTCTGCCAAGGCTCTTGTTAAGTTCTACTACAGCCTCATTATCATGACATCAAGTTCAATTTGTCAGATCTCTTGCTTCTCTTCACTGTCAGCCACTATGTTATTCCTTTGTCTGAAGTCTGTATCTGCTTCTATCACTCACTAACTTACTAACTCTCTCTCTCTCTGACGGTCTGTTTGCCATACATACATGTTCGTATTCCTTTTGTAGTCTATTCAACATTTCAATTATAAGGAAATATCTTGATTTCTATGTTACATGTACACATTTAAATTAAATTTCATTCTTGACTTTTCAAACTTTGTTCAAGTAGGATATATTGTTCTCTTCTTAACAAATTTCATTATTTTCTCTCTCGTGTATTGTTGAATTTTTTTTTTTTATTTTTTTTATTTTTTTATCGACAGGATTCAATACCAATTTTCAGACTTAAAGGTCCCATTTCAAAATTTATATTTAATGTTCATTTAAAGCATTAAATTAAGAGAAAATTGTAATAGAGAAAAGTCGGCAATTTCACTATATTATTGTACGATTTTTACTTTCTAAAATTACGTAGTACAGTGAAAACGTTTAACATGAAAAATCGGTTAACACGAAATCATACTGCGGTCCTGACAAAATATTATGTAATTTTATACATTTTTACTTTTAACACAAAACAAATATCCTTAACACAAAAGATTTCATTTCCCGGACGGACAAAATATACCTGTTTTTTCTGCAGTCATATCGTTACGCAGGTTTTTTAGCTTTTTTTTTTTTTTTCGTTAGACGGAACAAAACAAACAATGGCTGCCACGGTTGCTAGGTTTCCGCTTGTCTTTGAGTAGGTAAAGGCACCGTCATTATCAAAACATTTCAGTTAGTACGCGAATTCGGTGAATTTTCTGTTAAATCAGCGAATTTTATGTTTTTTTTTTGCAATTTTAGTACATAAACTTACTTTTTTATGTGTACAATGCAGAGAAATCGGGACGAATACAAACCGTTATTTTATCGTTTAACACGAAAAAATACTTCGGTCTTCTCAGTTTAGTGTAAAACGTTTTTCACTGTATTTCTAATATTAATAATGTAATTCTCATTATTACCGACCTTAATTTTAAGGTCTAAAAGTATAAGGTGTAAAAAGAAATAAACAGTACTGAGGTGAAGAAATTAACTACAAGCGACTAGCTTGTAGCACATAATATTGTATGTAAGAAGAATTAGTAAAACCGAAAGTGCGTTTTTACTGAACAATTTTTAATCAGTTTTCGCGAATTTCTTCATAAAACACCAAAGAATTTCATTAAATTAGGTTTTTTTTTTGTGAAGGGGTCCGTTGCACTGCCAACTACACGGTCGCCATAGGCTAGCCTCTCACCTACACACCCTCACTAGGTTAAGATCTTAATATCCTGGAGGGCTCTATGGAGGGTGTGTTCCCCTCCTCTAACTGATAACTGCTCAGGTTTTTGAATCTTCTCTAAAGGCAGCATCGCATTTCCTTAGTAGATGTATTAAAGTTTCCTCCATCTCCCCATAAAATGCTGCAAATGCTATGTCACTCTCCAAGCCCGCTTTGCCAGGTATCCTCTAAGTCTAAAAAGCTCCGTACGAAACCCGTAAGAATGTGGAGCTTATTCTTACTGAAGCTGTTTCCGGTCTCTACTGGGTTATTGTAAGGGGACGCGCAATTAAATATAAAATATTTAATGCATTAGAAAAGGTTTTTTTAAATATTATTTAAATGTAATATTTAAAATGTTGAAAAAGACTTGAGTAGTTAGAAAATTAAGTCGACATGTACCAAGCTTGCACAGCAGCGAGCGATTGAATTCATTCTGGGGAGTGTCGCGGTGAGTGAAGAGGATCCTGCACTGACGGCTGATCCGCGGTAAGTCCTAATGATAATTGATAGTAGATGATTGTTAGTATTTAGTTGATAGTAGATAGTACATAGGAGATAGGGTAGCGGATAGTTGTATGCGGAATAGATAGTAAGCTAAGGGTTATTTAATCGGGGTTTCATAATATAGTTATTGTGGTTGGTTCCGCAGAGCTGGAAAGCATCAGAGGTACTTTCTGTGATAGCCTGCTTCTTTTTCGGGCGTTCGCTTATCATCAGGATGGGTTTTTCAAACACTTTGATAACACAGACTTGCACAGAGCAAATTCAGTTTATACACTCAATTTATACGCCCGAAACCGGTCGATGACCACAAAAAAAAAAGCCGGCTATCATGGAAAATATCTCTGATGCTTTCATAATATAGTTGTAAGTGTATTTTATATGGTTGCTATATGGTTTAATGCTATTAATGGGGTAGTGTTGTATTAGTCTGGGTTATAGGTTAGTTGCATAGAGTGTATAGTTATATAGTCTATAATTGGTCCTGTATAGTCTGCTAAGTTATAATAAATATACATATAATTTCTGAGTGTGACCTAGTTTGGGTACCTTGGCCAAACCTTAGTTATAATTCCCCAAAAAGGTCTTTGCTTGCCTCACTCCAGGCAGGGAGTACGACAGTTGATACCACATTGTTTCCTCCTTCTTCTTCGGTTCCTCTAGAAGGGACTGGCCGTTGAACCCCACAAAATGGTTGAGGTCCCAAAAATGGAGATGCAGCACTTTTTCTTGCCTTAGCGCCTTCAATGCTAACATGCCCTGGCACCCAAAATAGGATGACTTTGTTCCTCCTGCCCGGGTCATTAATCTTAATCTTGCCTAGGCATTCCTAAACCATTTTAGAGCTTATAACATAGAAGCTCAGTGCTTTCAAGGCTGAAATTAGATATACTAACTATAAAATTTGTCAATTATAATTTTGCAAACTTCAGTAAGAAAATTTTCGTGTGTGTGTGTGTGTTTTCACACCAGATTTTTTTTTTAGTTTAATAGTTGATTCCAGCTTTTGCAGCAAAAATTATTATTCAACTATAGTTTCTATGCTATTTTTTTTTTGCAATTTAAAGCAAAAAATCTACATTTTTATTTATTCAATTTTTTATTTTATTTTAAACTTCTATTAAAGAGTTCTAGCTATCACTAGTGGTTTTAAATACGAGTAGTACACTAGAATATTAAAATCAAAATATATATATATATATATATATACCGTATTTTTCTCTCTATACAATGAAGAGATACCTGATGTTTATTTTAATAAAAACTCGGATGAGTAATTTAAACTAAACGGATGAGAAGTTTTTTTAAAATAACCCATTTGTCCAGTGTTCCAGTATTTTATTTGTCTGTGTAAATCTGGGAATATTGTATGTGGTTTTAAATTTTTTTTTTTTTTAAGCTAAGAATATAAACCTTTTTTTTTTCTCTCTGAATTAATAACTACGAAATTCCACAGGATTTCCTCTTATTACGTTCAATACAAATACATAATTGGCAAATATTTCTCAAAATTGAAATTTATACTCGCTTACATACCCGTCTATATAACTATATTGTATATTGTATTGAAATTACTCTACAATTGTAGTCCAGAATATAGCTCGCTCAATAAAATTGAGTAAAAAAAAATTATTCTCAGAAACCATAGAAAAATATTCCCTCCCCCCTCCAAAAAAAAAAAAAAAAAAAATTGAATAAAGCTGAACAATTAAAAATTTAAATTTAAATTCTAAAAAAGCGGTTGTAACTGTTAACAAAAAAAAAAAAAAAAATTCAATTTGCTGATGTTAATTTAAAAACAATGAAAAATTCTTCTATTTTTCCCGTAAATATAACAATTTACGAAACATTGTATAAAATATAAAGCTAAACAATATTCCATATTTTCCTTTATACAGTATTGGAGTGACCCCGTTTCGTCATAATGTACGAATATTTAAGTTTAAGGCTGTTTAACCTACACAGCGATTAATTTGTTTCTAAAAAAATCTTATACTGAACTAAATGTCCGGAGATTTGTGCCTCCATAATAAGATATGTTAGGAATACTAAGTTTTAAAAATAGCACCAAAACCATTAATACTGCAACGTTTTTATTTTTCAACTAAACTATCTACTGCAACTAGTTATAAAGTGGGCTTGTATAAGATAAAATACTCTAAACTTCAATAAAGAAAACACCAACTTATTGTTATATACAATAAATTACAAAATACAACACTTAATAATAATTACTTCACAGTTTAAACCACAAAAGTTGACTTTGTTCACTTTTCACAAACTAGTGACTTCATTTGTAACTAGAAAACTCTCTCAACTCTCTGCGGTCTCACTATTTATACTGGTGGAGAATCTTCTAGAATCTTTCCAGAGAGAACTAGAGTGCGTCGCCAGCGCTTCCTAGCGGCCACTAAGAGAACTTGAGGTTCCTACTTCCTCTCCTAGATGGCAACACTGGCTGCTTTACAATACAGGTATTAAAGTGAGATTAGGCAACAATAAATAAAAAAAGCAAAGAAATTTCTCACATACATAAGGCTTTAACGATTTTATCATAAACTTTGAGTCAAATACAATTTGAGTCAATTACAAGGCTCACTGATTCACTTTCTAACTTGCCTTCATATATTATGAACTATTCTATTTTCTCTAGTCAGGCAACAAAAACTTAAGTATATGGCAGATCTAGTAGTGTCTAAATATTGTCCGTTTGTAAAGAATTAAATGCAATTATTTTTTATGTAACTAGCTCATGGTTGTTTAGTAAAGTTTACTAGGGGAATTGTGTAAACATAATAGGCCTAGTTTATTTCAAGCCTTATATTGAAAGTTATAAACTGCAGATAGTAGATTGGAAATTGCAGATGTTTCATATGGATTGTAAAATTTATTACATATTTACATATATTTCCTTTTAATGTGATTTATGGACTCTAATTGTACGATTTCAATATACACGGCATTTTCGAGGAACCAATCTACCGTGTGTAAATCGATAGTTACCGTATACAAGTTTTTTTTAAAGAAAAATGGTATTCAAATCGTCAGGCCTTAAAATTATAAATTTATAAGGCAATGCCCAGCGGAGTTTAAAAAAAAAAAAAAAAAATTCTTTGTTGCTCTACGTTTCTGGTACCATTGTTGCCCTTATTCAGGAGCTCTGGAAAATTTATTGGAGAAAAGGTAAATATTATTAAACAATATTGTAATGAAGAACATGTGCATAGATTTATAACGAATAAAAAACAAATTTACATTAAAGAAATATTAACAGAATAGATTGAGCATAAGATATTAAAAACTATGAAATTGTAACGGCAACCAAAGAGAGATCAGCAACCAAAGAGAGTAAAGAGAAGTGAAACGAACCCAACCATTCTCTTGGACTGGAGTGGGAGAAACTGTATAAATACAGCAACGGACAGTTAAAGAGTGAGCTGTATACAGAACTGCTTTATATTCAGTTAGATTCAGTTCAATACAGTCCAAGAGAATCAAGAAAGTTCATACCAGCCAATCACTACGTGTCATTACCCATTTTCCATTCTACCATTACAAGTGTAAAGTCTAGGCAGACTGTGTCTTTTTATTAATATACATAGATAATCAGTTTAACGAAGTCTTCTCATATCATCAATCAAACCTAAATTCCCTCCAAGAGAGATCAGTAACCAAAGAGAGTAAAGAGAAGAGACACTAACCCAATCACTCTCTCGGACTGGAGTGGGAGAAACTGTATAAATACAACGACGGACAGTTAAAGAGCACATATACAGTTCGATTCAGTTAGATTCAGTTCAATACAGTTCAACATACAGTTCAAGAGAATCAATACAATTCGTCCTAGCCAGTCACTACGTGTCATTACCCATTTTCCACTCTACCATTACAAGTGTAAAGTCCAGGCAAACTATGTCTCTTTATTATTATACATAGTTAACCAGGTTAACTAAGTCTTCTCATATCATTAACCAAACCTAAATTCTCTCCACCTAACACAGAAGTGACAGTTATTTAAATGAAATGATATTAGCAATAAAAGAAAATAAAAAAGATAAACATACTATTAAGGTAGGAGAGGGGAGTGTACGTTGAGATCGAAATGAAAAGAGAGTATTTTAAAAATTAAAAAAAAAAAAAATCTGTTGAAAGGTAGGAGGTTTAGCGTTAGGTGTCTTTGTTTAGCGTTAGAAAAATATTATTATAAGCTGATGTTATGATTTTCCTTAGTCTTTTTTTTTGGAATTGATAGAGTTTGGATGGAGGTGAATTTGTAAGGATTCGTATAGGAGACGTTTTGAATTTACTTTTTATCCACAAAATTTTGCAGAGCTCCTGAAGAAGGGCACCAATGGTACCCGAAACGTAGAGCAACAAAGAATTCTTTTTTCTTGAAAAAAAAAAAAAAATCCTCTGGCCATTGCCGTATAAACATCTCATTATAACTTTGTTATTCAATAGACTAAGTTTATAACAGTGATAGATTTGTACAAATTACCAACAATGCTTTTTTGTGTTGGGGGGGGGGAGGGAAGGAAGTTTTTTTACTAGGCTAGAACTGTGATAGTTAAATTGGTAAACTTGAAAGAAATCACACTAAAAAGTTTCACAAAAGTAATGTTGAATAATGAGGAAAGGAAACTTGAAAGTAGAAGATCTCCAATAATAATAGCTAGTTTTGGTGGAAGTAAATTATCTATAGAAAAGTGAAGTCTCATGCTTCCACAAAGAAATAGTAGGAAATTATTTTGGTAAAGTATTTCTTATTGGATAATAAAGAAAAAAAAAAGGAAATAGGTAAGTGACGAGAAATATCAAAGTTTCAACAATACATCTCGTTTTATTTTGTACAAACACAGAATGACTTTACTTGAAATAAAGAATAAAATTACGACTATAGAAAACTATGCTTTCTTGCTTCATCTAGTTTTAGATATATAGATGCTACGGTATGTACACATACTAACAACTTTTATATATATATATATATATATACTCTCATACAAACTACTAGTTGACATACGCAATTTCCCGGATAAATTGGAGCTGGAAACGATGCCTGGAACATACAAAACACATACATACATACACACACACATACACAATACATACGTATACATACATACATACAAACATATATATATATAGAAAGAAAAGTGGGGGCAAAAGTAAATGTAATTTTTCACCATGGCAAAGCCATTCTTACCACATGACTCCTAATCTAAAGCCTTTGCCACGTCGAACACTCAGCATACTTCCTTTCTACTTCTTTCCCCGTATTTTCTTTTATCCATTTATTTTTACAATCGATTATGTTACTCTTTTACTGTCCCGCCCCCCCCTTATTGATACTTTCAGTTTGATTTAATGATTAAAATATATACAGGGTGTAACAGCAACCTCTGGCAATACTTCGGGATATGGTTTGTCACTTTATTTGGAATAAAAAATTTCTAATAAACCATGGTCCGATTCGTATGCCTTCAAAAGTTATTCTTCATTTTGGAAAAATTGTCAATTTTCCTACTTTTTCTCATAAAATTTATTATATCTCAAAAAGATTTTAACATAAATCATATTCAATTACATCTTTGGAAAGAGCATTAAATTTCCTATAAGAAACAGAAATTTTATTTTAATTGAATTAATTATAAGGTTTTTCAGAGACTTTAAACTCAACTCTACAGCGCTTCGACTGTTAAAAAGAACTTTTCAATAGTATTTTCTTATAAATTTCTTTAAGGCTAGCGTATGGTCCGGTTACAGAAAAAATGTCTACATTTCACCAGCTTTCCCAACGATAATAATATTATGGGGTTTCTTTCTTGTTTTCTTAAAGAAAATGCGAAATAAATGTAAAAATACCACAAAATGAAAATTGAGAGCTGTTACAAAAATACACAAGATTAATTAATAATTCTGTAATGAACTTTGGAATTGTTATCTCACGATAGAAATTCGTCTAATTCTAATAATCTGAAACATTTAGTCGTGATTTAGCTGGTCATACATTCAAAATGCCAGATTTCAGGGGAAACCGGTTCTGTGAGAATAAACTACCGAGGAAACTGATCGTTCTGGTTACACGGGGATTCTCGTCACTCCAATAGTGCATGTTGCGGGTGTTTAAAGAACCATTTCGAGTAAACGTCGCTTCATCGGTCCACAAAATGTTTTGGGGGAAACGACGATTCTGGGCTGTTTGTTGTAGCAGCCAAATACAGAATTGAGTACGACAGGCGTAATCACGTTCTAGCAAATACTGTACTTGCTGCACGTGATACAGATATCTACCATCCCGTCGAAGATACCTGTGCACCGTCTGATGTGACAAACCTAGCGACAATGCTACTCTGCGTGTGCTAAGGGTAGAATCGTCATCAAACACATTCAAGATGCGTTGACATGAATTTTCAAGTTTCCTCGGTAGTTTATTCTCACAGAACCGGTTTCCCCCTAGTCTTTAATACGCTGCTAATATGGTTTCCTGTTAGGCCAACGGCTAGCATACTCAGCGGCAGCTTCCGCGATGCCATTACAAAACCCACAAATAAAAACCATATCTCGCTATTCTATGACAAAGAAATCTGGCATTTTGAATGTATGACTAGCTAAATCACGACTAAATGTTTCAGTTTATTAGAATTAGACGAATTTCTATAGTGAGATAATAATTCCAAAGTTGATTACAGGATTATTAATTAATCTTGTGATATTTTTGTAACAGCTCTCAATTTTCATTTTGTGTTTTTTTTTTTAACATTTATTTCGCATTTTCTTTAAGAAAACAAGAAAGAAACCCCATGATATTATTATCGTTGGAAAGCTGGTGAAATGTAGATATTTTTTCTGTAACCGGACCGTACGCTAGCCTTAAAGAAATTTATAAGAAAAGACTATTGAAAAATGGTTTTTAACAGTCGAAGCGCAGTAGAGTTGAGTTTAATGTCTCTGAAAAACCTTATA